>OMLI01088213.1:0-13864 GCA_900302605.1 Rondeletia loricata | reverse complement strand
CTTAATTTGCACACAATATTTTAGTGAGGTTTTATTTTGTATCCTTCCACTTCCTTTAAACATTTAACTTAACACATGGAGTCGTGGACAAGTTGCGGTCAGTGTGAGTTAAAGAGGCACTATGCAATTTGTTGTACATTGTTTAATGTACGATTGGCCAGTTTGTGATGCACACTAAAGAATCTGATAAGCTTTCATGTCAATTCTGTAAATAAATACATAATTCCTGCTTTTTGCCTTTTTATGGGTATTTTTTCTTCTTCAGTTACACAGATATCGTGATGTATCGTAGATGAAATGTCTGGCAATATATCGATTATCGCAGATATCGTGTATCGTGATATTATCATTATCGAGGGCCAAATATCGTCACAGTATCGTATCGTGAGTTACTCGTATCGTCCCACCCCTAGTGGGCGTGTCTTATGGGCGTGGCCAGCATTGAGCTGGTTGTGTTTATCAAGGTGAGGCTATCGGCCACAGAGCAGGAAGTCACAGCAACAACAATGGAGGAAAGCAGGAAGAAAAGAAAGAACAGCGAATCTCAATGTGCAGCAGACAAGACCCGTTCAAAAACACGCTAAACACCAGTATTGCTTTTCCACGCTAGCGCCATCTGAAGGAACAAAAGGGCAGAGAAGCGATGCAGAGCTGACTTGTGTACTGCAAGACAGGGAGGATGCTAGCCAGCCTGCTAGGTTCAGTGTTGCCAACTAGCTTCCAAGGAAAGTAGCTATTGGCTGCTCAAACCGTTGTTAGAAATAGCCAGATGATGCCATGCGCTAATTTGCATGTGAATATATTTGCTAGACCATTCATGCTCTCCCCCGGCTCTTAGAGGAGGGAGGGGGCTACACTGTGTATGGGAAACACTGATCAGACCTCTTTGGATAAGACGAGCAAGTAGCGCAAATCAGCATTAGCTGTACCAATTTGTCAACAAATGTTTTTGGAGTCAACACATTAACATTTTTCCCAATGGTCGGAAAATCTGTAGATTTGTTGCTAGTCGCTTTTGAGAAAATTCAGCAAATTGGCGACAGTGGCTAGGTTTTCCACGTAGCAAGCTAGCCTACATTTGTACTTAGAATATATTATTGAATTCTATATTACATTTTCTCCAACCACAGCGTTCCATGAGCAATATATAAAGCTGTACCTTATAACTCCAATGGTATCGCTCCGCCTTGTTTACATTTATTAACTCTGTATGTAAATATGGAATGAAGCAAGCAAGGTTATTACTTACTGCAAAGGGGAACTACATTTCTATTGGTGGAGAGCCAAAACAAAATTATCAAATTAAAACCCAAAGCTTGTATCTTTGTTTAATGTTTACTATTATCGTAAAAACGTTGTAAATATTATTATCAGTTATCTGGCACCTACAACCGCAGCACACCAGTGCCAATAACCACAATATCGCACAACCTCCAGAATGTTTCTGCTTCATTTTGAAGTCAGCTTTAATGAGCTGTTGGCTTTAATGCAGCCAGCGGTGTGAGTCTTCCCTTTATTCCAGCCAATGCTTTGTTGATATGTTTGCTTTGTTCCTTTTACTTTACAGTACATTGTAACTGTACATATTGTAACAATACTTTTTAAAAATGAAAAAATAGCACTTAGGAATTTCACAGTGCTGGCAGAAAAAATATGAACAGGGACAAAAACACTCCCAATTTCCAAATGGATAACAATAGATTTGATTGTGTTTCCAGAGACCTCGAGGTCGTTGGAGTTCTCGTTGTGTAACGAGGCCAGGCCATCTGTGTAAATGAACCTCCAGATTTGCAAACCGCTAGCAATCCACTTAATTGTCCTGCTCCATTTGAAGAGAAAATAAATACACTGACTATGGGGAGCTACAGTAGATATAGGCTCACATGCATTAACTTCAGATGCTGAGGGAGTACAAAGGCTTTTTTGTGAATGCAACATCACACCGCTAATACAGTTTACATAATGTTAATGTATGCAATGAGCTGTCCCCTTTTCAGGTCAATTAGATATACTGACATTAATGAGGATAATATCTGCTGGGAGGATGCTTTGTTCTTTGTCTAGGGAACAGAAATAACCATGGACTGCCTATACAATGCATTGTTGCTGCTGGATTTGGTTGGTATTACATTTGCATACAAACAACAGTTGTGACTGTGTGAACATGGATTACTGAAGCTGGTACAGACAATGGAGGAGCAGCACAGCCGAGGAAGCAGAGGTGTAGTTCAGGACAGTATGGAACTGAATATCTCTCTCTAACTGCTGATACTGATGGAGTACTCATTACTACAGAGTACAGACCATTAGTTTGGGTCATCAGTTTAAGCCATTTTCTCCATTAGAGGAATCTCACATCTGTCTGTGTGAAAAAGGGTAGAAAATTTGTAAGTCACTTTGCTTTGATTTCTAATATCTTTTCTGTTACACTTGGCTCTGTATTGGATTTACTGATGTTGTTACTGTTGGAACTATTCTGATAACACTACATTTCTTTAGCCTGGAATCAAGCTGATATCCCAATATCAGTATTGCTGCACCTCTAGCAGCAACTTACACGTCCCCCATGCATTTATCTTGAATCTATCCTGTACTGTATTGTACCGCAGCAGCAACCAGCCCACTCTTGTGAAATAGAGCTGAGTAGACATCATAACACTTGTCTCTCTCAGTCAACCAGATTATTTGTTGTGGTTCCTGACAGCTGAAAACAGAACCATATTTCTCACAGAGATGGAGGAGTACTGCAACAGTGTTTGTCTGCTGCCTGCAGCATAGGCCATAACAAGTCTATGATAGCTCCACGGACTGAAAAACCGACAGCATGGGGGTTGAGTTTACTACAGAGGGAAGTGAATGAGTCATGCTCTCTGTCACCTTCGACAGCAACTGTATAGCTGCCCTTAAGCAAGGTCATTCAACCAACAAATCTCAAGTGGAGCTGTTCAATGGCCAACAGTAGAAGACTGTGGTTGTACTGGGCAAGGTACGGAGGTACGGAGGGTAGTAGCAGGGCGGTGCTGAAAAAAGACCATGCATGCTCAGCAAATCCTTCCCTGGAGAAATAAAAGTTTAAGAAAAGAAATAGGTGTTCAGAAAGCTGAACATGAGGCTAAGCTTTTCAGTCAGGAGATGTATGATCTGATTATATGTTCCAAGATCTGTAGCCAACTATAGCATATCATACAGCAGAGGTGAATGAAGGTTATTAACAGCACTGTGGAAGTACTACTAATAAAACTAATTATCTGGCTGAATAACTGATAACCACGCTGTGAAAGTCAATAAGCCAAAATAAATAAGAATCAACATCAAAGCAATCTTGCTTCTGTCAGGATTCCATCATATCACATTCTCATCTTAATGAGAAGAGATGACTCATCAGCTTCAGCCGTCACACTGGATCACTCAGAAATTAATAATGTCCCATCATTCATTTGGCCCCGTCTTGACGTTGCTGTGAGACGTACGGCTGTCCTCAAAGCTCTGCGGGAAACTTGTGAAGCTAATCAGCTGAGACATTATGCATCACGTCGAGGTTTGATGAAATACAGATTAAAACTGGATTAAATTCCTCCTGAGGTGAGGGCGGGCCGGCAGAGTAAACACTCAGCACAGCGGCTTGTCAGTCTGGTGTAATGCAGTGCAGCGTAGTTTGATGTAGTACAGTGTAGTATTGTATAGTACAGTACAGTGCAATACAGTATCATATAGTACAGTGTAGTGCAGTGCAGTATAGTAAAGTGTAGTGCAGTGTAGTATAGTATAATATAGTACAGTACAGTATACAGTAGTGTACTGTTGTGCAGTATAGTATAGTAATGTATAGTACAGAACAGTATAGTAGAGTGTAGTGCAGTGTAGTATAGTATAGTACCGTGTAGTGCAATGTAGTTTAGTGTATTGTAGTATATTACAGTTTAGTGTATTATATTATGGTATAATAGTGAAGTTTAATTTAGTGTGTTTTAGTTTAGTTTGGTGGACAATTTTGAAAACACATCATGATCAAAACTTGTATGATGAAAACGGGCTGCGTCTCCTGCTGAGCCTCTGAAGAGTGGAAACACCCGTGCCAATTTAAATGACCTTGATCTTTGGTGATCTAAAATGTAACCTAGTGCGAGACACTCATATGGGGAAGCACACGCAGGGACAAAAATGATGCTCAAGTTGATTTTAAATTATTTAGAGCCTAAATACACCCGCCATTTCCCAGAGCCTTCCTCAGGGCGGGCTGGGTTTGTGCTGCTACCTCCTATTGAGAATTTATACTATTATTCAAAATGTAAACATTACACTTTTTTGCGCATTTAACAGCGATGTTTCAACTAAAGCCATCACACCTACACCACACTTGTAAAACCCCTCCAGGGCACTTACACAGGACACATGGCTGTTAATGGACACCGCTGGCTGGAGCTCAAACCTGTGGCCGTTCACACAAAGCATGTTCTGAGCGGTTTATTCAAACTGCAGTGTTTCCTCCTTTAGTTCGGTTCGCAAGGAGTACAGTGAGAGCAATGCCATTTGAGACGCCTGAAAATGCGAGTCTGTCCTCTAACAAGAGAACTGCGGTGCGGTTCGTTAGGAGTGAGAACGTAATCCAACCAACTACAGGAAACAACTCCAAACGCATGGGTTTATGGGTAACAAAGAGTGGGAGGGGGGGACCGAGGGCTTCGACTGGCCAGCTGGCAGAATCCAAACGTGGTTGTTGGGAAGCCCGCGGGTTAGAGAGCCACGAACCGAACAGAACGCCACACCGAACCGCTCACTAACAAACTCAGCTAACTGCTGTCCTGCTGAGTACATACTGTACCTCCACCCTGATGGTGTTTGGAAGGCAACACAACGCTCCTCTTGCCAGCCAGAGGCCTAAATCCAGCGGGGGATTGTCTGGATAGATTATTGTTAATCTATTCCAGGTCATGTATACATCCACCCGCCCCTCCCCCTCCTCCACACACTCACTACTACTCACCCATGCATGAACGGTGTTCAGCATATAGCTCAGTAATTAATTAAAACAAATGGGTTAGCTGATTGGAACACAATCCAGCAAACCATTGATATCTGTTAGTAATGGTAGGTATATTTGTATAGCACTTTTTCTAAAGTTACTAAGTGTTGTAATGTAAAAGGAACAGAACAAAGATATAAAAAAACAATCAGCTATAGTATAATAAAGGAAAGACTTGCACTGCTGGCTCAATTAAGGCCCTCAGCTCGTTAAGGCCGACTCAGAAAAACTCAAAAACCATTTTGACTTCCCAGCAAACAAATTAACGATACTATTAAAGCATAATGAGAGCAATAACAAGTCATCAGTTTCCTTTGTGTCTTAAATTAAGATACAGATTTTGTTAATCGTATTTCCACAGGCTTGTGGCATAACTGCCTCTTATACAACCACTTTTTTTATTTAAGGAGAACAGCCAGTCCAATCTCCTTGGGATGTTTCATTTGCCATTAAGCAAGCCGTGGGCATACAATGCAGGACACTCATGGACGAACTGCAACGGCGCCTGCGCAAATCGGCGTTGTTAGGCACGAGTGAAGCGATTGCGCCGTGGGCTTCAACTTATTCATGCTTGTTATAGGGAGACAAGAGTAAAAAGATAGACAGACAAAATCTGGGAGACACAAGAGAGGAAGTTCTGTTGGGATCTGGTCCCAGGCCAGCACTTTTTTTTTTCTTTACTTCTGCACTTCTTTGTATTCATGCACTGCACAAGTCTGCAGCAGTCTGTCGCAGAAGGTTGTCACCGTCGGATCATTTGATGAGCGGTGCCAACCACACTTTCTCTCAAAGAAACTTTTGAGAGTTTGTCTTAAAAAAAACAACAACAACCCTTATTTGATATTCTGCCACTGTCCGAGGATGAGGGAGTAAACCAGCTGAGTCTGGGCTGATGGCTGAAGTTTACAGTAATCCCCCCCAACCCTTCTCTCCATTCCCCCCTAAAAGCACCGCAATGCCACCGGATAAAGGAGGCACGCAGCCCTGCCGGCAGCTGCACTCCACGCTCATGATAAATTAATTGACATGAAACATTCAGATGAATTTATAGGACATGGGCGTGCATACGGGATGAGAGAGCTGATGAAACGTAGAATAGCGAGGCTGTCGGACCGGGCCAAACACACAGCCCTTTTCTCCTGCAGCTCCTGTACTGCTGTCCGTCTCCAGGGAAGGCTTCTGCTGAGCATGCAGGCTCTTTCTCAGCACCGCCCGGCTTCACATTCATACAGTCGAAAACAATTCCTAACAGGGACGGAGACATATTGCAATGGTATTTAGCTGCTGCCTGCAGCGTAGGCCAGAAAAAGTGGGACTTCTATGACAGCTCCATCTGGACGGGCTGGAAAACAGACAGTATGGAGGTTGAGTTTACTACAGAGGGAACTCGGAGCACAGAGGAACCTTTAATACACTTCCTCTGAATTCTGATTTATTTTTTTGGATGACTGTTAATATCTACTCTATGATGTAACCCATATCTGATACCAATATGAACTGACAACAATGTGGAAAAGACACGCAGAGTACACATAACAAAACACGGCACATGATCCGTTTCTGTACCTACGCTTCTCCCGCTCTCTACTAGTTAACATATTGAATATTCATTTCACTCAAAATTGTTTTGAACACATTTCGGTTACATAAGCGACTGAGTTTTTCCTGAACTGAGGCGTCTCCCCAAATACCAATCAAGTCGTCTATTCGTCTTTCTTTCCATTGTTGTGTCTCGTTGTCCTCCATGCCAACACTGATCAACCAAGCGGACAAAATTATAACAATTACTGTCTCAGGTGAATGATGTAAGATTTGCTTATTGTCATGGCAACGCTGACAAATTCCTACCCGAGCGTTCAAATACAAGTCGCATGCCTCAAAATCAGATTTTTGAAAAGCTACGACTCCATGCAGCTTTTTGCTGTTCACACTGATTAGAAAACATCCGATTTGAGTCACATGTGAGGGACTAAATCTGTCTGGAGAAAGTGAACAAGTGACGCTCTCCCCACCCTCTGCAGCTACTGAGGTGCCCTTGAGCAACGCACTTTACGCTCAGTTACTCCAGTGCAGCTGCTCGATGGCCAACAGTAGAAGACTGTGGTTGTACTGGGCATATTCCAGGTGTGAATGTGTGGAACTGTATGAATGTGAACGGGTATAATACTATACATGCATAAAAAACATACATGCTATATATGTCGAGTAAAATCTATACTCATAAGAATAAAAATACCTATAAAAATGTATTTAAATATTCCCAGAATACTTTTATATGACTATATATATTTTCAATAAGCTTACAACCTAAAAGAACTTACAAAAAAGGCTCAGCCAGGATACTAATGGTACATTCAGATTATGAGCGACAAAGCTACAGAACGGGCAAGCGTAGCCAGCTACGAGTCTCGAGCATATCATCCTATCATATCTCCTCTCACTATTTTTCATATTTTGGAGGGATCTGTTAGGCCTATCAATTTAAATGCAATTTATTTCCTTGCATTGTGTAAACATGGATGGAGAGTCGAGAGAACCTTCAGGAAAATAATGAAACAACAAGACATCATCATATGAGCTGCAGGTTGGCCCATCGGTCAGCGAGACCAATGTGTGTCCATCAGCATCCATGTGTCCCGCTGAAGTGTCACTGAACAAGACATTAAACCTCTGCCTGCTCACTCATTGTAAGTCACTCTGGATAAGAGCATCAACATCATTTGCTGTGCATCAAGTTAACACACAGAACTGGAACTTTCCGGCAATTTACAGCCTCTGGGGACTTTGGGCTTCGCAGAAACCGCCCTTTAAGGCAAAATGACTGTCTGACCGCTGTAAGCAATCAGTAGGATGACGACTCATACGGGATTAATTTCAAAACTCGCCCATAAAGTGTTTTTTTTTGTCAAAGACTTCCATTTTGTTTTAGGGAAACAACATTTCTCCTTTAGGGGCTTGGTCCGTCTGACCTCTGAGAGCCGCGAGCCTCGTGTCCACATTCCTGAGCCAGCGAAAGTGTCTGGTCCAGTCCAGCAACATGACACTGTACAACTAAATACCAAAATAGCACAGCGAGGGGAAACGCTAACTCATAGCTGCTCAACAACAAGTCATCGTATCTCCAGCATAACCCACAACCCCGCCGTATGCCGTCCAACTTTCCTACGCAGGCAAAAAAGTCAGGAATGCTTTGTAGTAACACTGAGAATCAGGCTTTTTTTTTTTATATAAACGTTCTCACGCTCCCTTTGATCAGCAGATCTGGGCTCATCAAACTCTGGACTCTGATTAAATAAAATCCTCTGCATCTCGTGGTTTTAATCGCGAGCCTGTAGCTGGTAAAGACTGGAACGCATGCCCAAAACAACTACTTGTCCCCTGGCCGTGTCAAACGACAAGTACAGCACTTCACTTATCTGAAGGTCAGCTCCTCTAGCAGGCGTCTGGGTCTGACGCTGTCTGATAAGTTACTGCCGTCATGATACAAGTGATACAGAGTGAGAGAAATTCAGGAAATGAAGGTCAGGGAGAGAGAGAGAGAGAGAGAAAGAGAGAGTTGATTATTTCATCTTGATGCTTCGGCAACACCGTTCTTTGCTTTCATGCCAATAAAGCACGGTGAACTGAGAGAGCTCAGAGGATTCGTGCAAATGCAGACGTCTCCAAAACAGCAATTAAGAGAGCGTCCGATTTGTCCTTGGCCAGCGGGAGGACACAGGCGCTCAACAGTTTTTATGCAGCAGATTAACTGATTATGTTTAAACTAAAACCAAAGGGGGGGGGCACAATGTGTTAGATGATGGGTGGGTATATAGTCATCATCGCATATATTTCAATAGTAATTTGGCTGAACAGTGGTTATACCATGACCACACATTTCTATATATTTCAACACTAATTAGGCTGTTAGGTGGGTATACTGTAACCTCCCTATATATTGTAATGGTCATTAAGCTGATAGATGGGTATATTATAACCCTATCATCCCATACATTTCAGTGGTAATTAGGCTGATAGATGGTAATTAGACCATAGGTGGTTATACTATAAACCAAACATCCTATATGAGAAAGAGGCAGGTATATCCTGTAAAGCTGCATGAACCTTCGACTCCACCGCTGTTCTGTTTTCAACACTGATGAGCAGCAAAACACTTGGAGAAAAAAAACGGATGACAGTTCTGAGGAATTCGGCGGTGACATCACGCCTGTATAGATGGCTTTCAGGTGACGTGATGCGCTTTCTGGCGGCCATATTGGAGGTCCTCAGCTCTTAGGCAACAATGGCTGAGAAAATTGATTGCATTTCTAAACGTTTGACTCAGCTGACTCAACAGTATGGATTACTAATAGTTAATTTCTGTTTTGATTGAGAACTGATCATTTCGCCATCGACACATCGGATCTATTGAGCGTTTTGATCATGTCAAAAAATTTACTGGGGCAGGGGCGGCTCTCCAACGGTGAGAAAAGACTCAGTCACCTCAATTCTTCATTTTGCTGGTTTACCTTACTTCTTTTTTGTATTCTGACATTTTTCTTTTCATAGTGGCCTTCCACATAGAATGTCAGTCTGAAGTTTTTTTTTTCACCGTTGGAGCGTCGCCCCTGCCTTAGTTTTCCCTTTTTTCCATGTGTTTAGATAATGTCAGCCTGTTAATTAGCTAGCTAACCAGAGCATGTGGCCAGCTAACCATCACTGTCTTGTTATCACATCTGATCTGCCCGGTAGCTGACGTTATGTGGCCAGTAGCTAGCAGTGGCTACCGGCTAGTAGTTGTATGTTAACATTAACATTAGTTGCTTTGCTAAATTAGCCAAACCCAAAAACCAACTGTTTGTTTAGTTTAAAGGCCCTATATGTAAGTTGGTACTCTTACTGACAGTGTATGACAGTGGCCGTTAGGGGAACTGCAGTCAGTCTCTTACACGCGCTCCTGGCTCGTGCGTGCCCCGTGTGTGTGTGTGTGTGTGTGAGAGGCAGGCTCGGGAACGCGCATAACGTCACATCCGGTAGATTTGCCGCGAAATGTCGGCCCGCCTCCTCCACAGTCCTGCTCATACAGAGACTGAACGGCTGAACAGAGAGAGACAAGGCTGGTGTCATTAGTTCTCATTAGTTATGGAGAATTCACTCATTGGCAATAAAAAACGCAAAATGAATGTTAATTTCGGCCGAAAACTTACATATAGTTCCTTTAACAGGGCTGGCTCTTCTCAAGCAACAACCTGGAGTGTTTTGTTGTAGAGCTAAGGCTAAAGGAACCAGGGCTAATGCTGCGTTCACGTCATATCAGAAGAACACCATCTCGTTGCTACAACATGTTTAACTCGTTTCATTATATATATATAATAATAATATATCATTTAGATTTGTATTACCTTGGATTGTCGACATCAGTGGATTCTCTGCCATGTTTGCCGTCTATGTTTTTTTCCACTCAGCAGCTCATATTTACAGTAAATCCAATGTGACATGAACGTCATAAGGACACGACATGTTTACTGAGTCACAGTAACCTACATTTGGAAACAAATCTACCTTATCAGACTATTCACTTTTACTTATAACGTTACTGAATGGATCTACAGCCACATCATGACTATCCTTTTCAGAAATCTCTCATTTTCTCGCCTGGTTGTTGTATTATATTTAGGCTTTATTTGCGTACACCCAATTCTCAAATGGACCTCCATGATGGCACCAGCCGTGGATGATATGAAATTTGCGATGCAAATGTAAAGCCTGTATTAGCAGGCTGTCGGAGCTACTGGGGTTTGGGCTGCGATGGAGCGACTGACAGGAGGTTGGCGAGATGAAGGAGACGTCAAGGAACTACGACTGGAGGAGGAGAGCACGTTGACGACATCTGCAAAATGTGACAAGTGTGAAACCTCTACTCCGTTACCGAGTTTCCACAAATCCTGGGGCTTGAATAAACCTTCTAGCGGCGAGATGGGGGCGGGGCTGAAGGCATGACTGACGGGGGAGGAGGAGTGGATTTTGTGGAGAGGTGAATAAATGGACAATGAGGCACCACGACACAGAGGATGCGGTAGGTGTACCTCTCTCGGTGTAGCGGGTACATTTTACAGCTGGCGGGCGGCTCCTTTTCTGCAGCAGAACAAGAGGAAAGAGGGTCAAAGTTGGTTGCAAGGTGAAACTTTTGTTAACACTTTACTTGCGGTGCTTGTCAGGCATTATAGATTATAAATGATTGTCAATGCATTATAAGCAAAGATAAACTTGTCTTGCATTTTGATCAGACAAACATCAGAGAAATATATGTTCAATGTAAACGCCGCTGAGTACAGTACATTATGATTCTGGTTCCACTGGTAGGTTATTATTATTATTTATAGAGTTGCCATGTTGTATTCAACCCCAATCATTTTGGCACATTGTTTGTATAATGCTCTGATCATAATGATTAGGGTTAGACTGATGGGTTTGCCGATATTGGTCTTTTATTAAATATCAGATATCGACTCGTCATGTTATCTACCACCAATATGACCACAGTTACAGAAAAACTGTCTGTAAAAACTGCAATGAAATGTTTTCATTTAATTGTTCAGTTGTGTTTTTGTCAATTAATTGTTCATTTAAAGGCAGTAATGTATCCCAGAGTTTCTCTACCATTGAATAGGTGCGTTGTGTCACTCTGCCTTAAAGAGCTGCTGACACTAAAATAATTTCATCAGTCTGGTTTCAGTGGAAAGTTTTAGTGTCACATGATGGCTTAAATGCTGTTTCAGAGGCTTTTCCAGCCTGATGAGCAGAAAATTCTGGGGGAAACTCAATATTTGGAATGTTTTGGCATGAAAGCGGAAAAATTTTGCATTTTGAGAGCGTCTTGCTTCCGTAACGTGATGTATATCCTGTTGAAACAGGATGTTGGGGCGGGACATAACGCAGGGAGGGATCATTCAAAAGTCTAAACCAATGGGAGATCAGTTAGGGAGAGAAAGGCAGTTTTATTTGATGAGAGGGACGGGATTGTTCCAAAAATCTGTGATGTTTTATTGGTTGGAATTTTTATGTACGCCTGCTAGTACAGCATGAGGTCATCACTAAAGACACAAGGTTTTCCAGGCAGTAAAAGTAATAGGATTTTCCTGCCGTTTATTGTTAAATAGGTGTATATTAAGACATGGAGAAGGTGAAAAAGTAACTTTTCATTTCATTGTGACTTAAACTATCAAATAAAAGCAAAATCGGTATATCAGCCTTGAAAAACACATGTCGGCCGAACCCTGATGATGATAACAGAGTAATGATAATGCACTCAATGTGCTTATAATGTACACACGGTGTCTTATGAGTAGCGCCTCAATTACAGAGTTTCCAAACCATCTATCAGCTGAGGGGGCATAAACCTGCTGCACACGCACACACACACACACACACACACACACACACACACACTAGTCTGAACAGTTGATTCAAACCAGTTCATTCGTTTTAAATTGTAAAGACACAGAGGACAGGAAATCATCACAGCTGCTGTTAACCAGGGGACGCGTGCATGAACTGTGTGTGTGTGTGTGTGTGTGTGTGTGTACACATGAAGACATTCTGCATTTCTAACGCCATGCAGCCTCTTCACCACAGCCAGTAAGTTGAATAAAACGAGACACAATCCTGGAAAGAAAACGGAAGTCGACCTTCTATCGGTCACAAGTGTCATTTAAGGTGGAAATTGACATTACTGATGAAATGAGGTCAAGACCTATGGGTGAGAAACACCAGATATCTTCCTCTGCAGTGCTTCTCGGTGGCATGACAGGTCAAACACAACGCTCTGTAACATATATGAACGGATATACCGGTAACCTTCCACCGTTAGGCTTTATATGAGACACGCGTATTACATTAAAACCACCTTAACTCACCACAAAGTTCACTTTTTTTTGTTGCCATTTCGCCATTTCAACAAATCATTTCCAGACAGTAAAAAGTGGGCGAACTGAGAATCCAGACACAAACACCCATCTTACCCCATCGTGCTCTGCGGAGGTTGGTGCCGGTTTTTGGGGTGAAATCTTCCAGTTATAAACTCTTCGTCCTTTTCTCTGGACTTTAGTTACATTTCTCGGGGGAAAAAACACAAATCACTTGCCCGTTTTCCCCACCGACAGGACTTCTTCTCTCCTTTAGCGTCAGTTGTTCTACTCCAGTCTTCTGTGGTTTCTACACCAAACACCGCGGATCGTTTCTCCTCTCCGGTTGGTTCAGCTCTGCGGAGCGGGAAGCTCGAGGAGGAATATGGATGACAGTCCGGCGGCAGCGCGAGCTTCTCTTTCTGCTCAGACCTCCTCCAGTCCGGGACTTGGTGCTGCTCTCCCTGCTCTGTCCAGACCAGGACTGGGATCCCATATTCAAGAAGCTCGGTGGGACTGCGGGAGGCTCTGCAGCGCCACCTGGCGGCCACAGTGAGACGGGTTACTGATGAAATATCCCAGAACACGAGTTTCAGAGTAGAAACTTCTGCTGTTATTACTTCCGTGCTAACAAAGCACGACACTGCCATCTAGCGTTTCGGCGGTTTACTGCAGAATCACCAACGCAGAACTATAAATGCTCGCACAGCCGGAAACGCGTAGATTCAACGCAGAACTATAATTTGGCCTTGACTCCCCACACAAACACACCCAGACAGCCCTCCACACACACACACACACACACACACACACCACATGTCAAAATGTCCTGCGGGCAGTCTTGACCCCCCCTCTCCCCCCTCAGTTATGAGTTATTAAAGCTGAAAGCAAACGCATCTCAAACAGCTGGTGAAAGCACAGAAGCCAAATGGCTGTTTTGGTAAAGGATTTGGTAAAT
>OMLI01088212.1:0-11782 GCA_900302605.1 Rondeletia loricata | reverse complement strand
AATCCAGATTTTAAAGTTGATATTTAAAAAATGTCTGTCGTCATTATTGCGCACTATAGTCACGCCAAATCACTGTAGTAATACTATGGAAATATATGGGATTTTTCGCTCTGTTTTTAGGCTGTATTTTAGCCTACCTATTTTTCTCTGGGTTTGATTGCTCTGTAGCTCTGTCTTGTCAGCTCTGTGCCTATTCATGAATATAGGCACGGAACAAAATTATCTTTTTGGCCTACCAGCCAGGCAGATTTTTTACCGGCCAAAAATGATAAATAGCTTTGCCATGTGTTATTATTACTATATAATCTGGGTTTTTCTTGGCTCAGAATGGTCCTTTGGGGGGTGACTACGCACAACAGTAAGCATGATCGGTCTGCGTCGCGACTATGCGCAACAGTGAAGGCAATGCGTCTGTTACCTTATTTGACAGAAATCTATGCATTTTCCTGTTATTTCTGACCATTTGATAAACAAAAATGTAATGCAGGAGTCGTGCAACGAGTGGGATTTACATTGGGAGAAAAGGGGAATTTTTTATTTTTTATTTTTTATATTTGTTTATTTTTAATGCTTTTTTAAATTTTTACATTTAATCTTCCTGGGCTGGTGCACATCTTCCTGGGCGGGCCGCCCAGGTAGAGCCTATGTATGGGAAACACTGTACAACATAGCTTACCTTTTGCTACAATAATTGGGTTGTGGAAAGTCGTCAGGCTAAGTCCTGTCAGAACTGCTTTCTTTTGAAAGGGCTGTTATTAAGATGCACCTTTTCCAAGAATGTGTCTTTTTTTCTTGCTTCCCCCATCTGTGATGAAAATTGACTGGAATGTGAAACAGCTTAGGGGTGTTCATTCATCAGAACACAATGTAATGCACAATACACTATGTTTTGAGGTTGCAAAATGAATCTGGCTTATTTTCCTAAAAGACAGTCTTAGGTTATTTATAACCAGAGGTGGAAGAAGAATGGTAATTAATAAATAAATATCTCATCCTTTCCTACGCACTCACTTCAGAGTAGAATATAGCATTTCTCAGAACCTTGCCACTTCCTTTCTTGTGAACACTGGTTTCTGTCACTGGTGGCTGATAAGAAATGCTGTGTTCAAAAGCTTGAGTGCAAGGGGGTTAGTCTTTTTAGAGGCCAACTGCTTTCATAGCTCGTTCTGCTGGTCCACCCCATGTAAGAGAGGATTGTGTTTAGCGTACTGTGCCCTTACTGTACTCCTGGCACCATAGCACACTAGACCAAGCCTCAGGCTCATGGCCTGTCTCTGCCATCTGATGTGCTGATTTATTATTTTTTTATTTTCTGAGCTGATTTAGACCAGATCCTTTCATGAGTGGATTAATATTCTATTCTACACAAGATTAAAGAAGGAGCAATGGAGATGGATAATTTCTGTAATTGTAAAGTACATGGGATGAAACTGTCATCCCAGTAATTCATGACAGAGCCTTACTAGGCAGTCTATATAAGAATTTCACTTTAAGCTAGTCTACAATCTTCTCAGTAGGTCAAAAGATATAGAGGGGGGATTAACTTCTATTCTATTCATTCCTCATTTGGTTTGTTGTTGTCCCCTGTATTCAGCTCAATGTCTTTTTTACGGGCAGTAAATCAAAAGTTCCTCACCCATAGCTGGAGCCCCTCCCACCCCTCATAACCATCCAGGTTCTGCCAGCTCCGCCTCCCCCAACGATGGGTGTGTTGTGTAAAATACGGAAATACTCTGGTATCCCTCCCAAATTGCCTTTGATAGTGCAAGGTCAAAAACAAGAATAAATGTTGGTATTGTTATTAAAAGAAGGAGGAACCTGAGACAGAACAAAGGAATTAAAACTGACGCAGAGTTGGCCATTTTCTCCTAGACAGGTAAGTGCGATTTACGTCTGGACTATTGCTATTGGGGAAACTAGTCTAGCCCTACTAACTGGATCTAATACCTCATTTCCATTACTCAGAACCAGGCCGTGTGGAGTTCAGTTTAGAGGTCTTCACGGGTCCAAAATGACGGACCCGACCCCTAATGGACCCGGGAAATTCGTTCCGAGATCCGATTGGACCCGATCATTTTTTTAAATATATGTATACCGACCCGTTTTTGTCAGAGTTATTACAGACCCTACCCGGTGCATGTCCGAGATACAGACTGGTCTTCCTCGTATCCACATCGATTTCCAGAAATTGCAATGCAACCGGACCAATCTAACGTTCTAACTGCTGTTCTGTCCCCCAGTTGAACGCAGCCCCTGATTGGTTCCCGTAGTTGATGACGTGAAATACAGGCCGCCGCTGGAAAAACGGTAATAATGGCTTCTCCCGAAGCAACGAGCGGTAACGTTAAAGTTAGTAGAATAAACATGATGAAGAAGATGTTCCCCAGCACGAATCCAGCAACGCCAGTGTATCGCGAAAACCTCATGGGGATTGTTGTCGACGAGGTACACGTCACTTACAAATGGTAAATATAAACAAATAGTATTTCTATATCTACTTTTACTGTTTAACGTTTGGCGTCACATGTTTTGTTACCCTGATTGGCTGAAGGAGTTTGTCTGTCAAGGCAAGTACTCCCGCCCACTGAAATGGGTCTGGGCGGCTAGAAGTCCAGGCTCAGTTTGCGGTAGCAAATGAGCCTGGGGGAGCCAGGTTACTAGAATGTAACCGTGCCAGAAAACACATCCACATGAAAAATGGAAAGAGCCTTTCAAGAATTGATTAGTATTGAACAAGTTATTGTTCATTCGTCAGCTAATTTTTGCAATATTTCATGCTGTCCAAAGATGAAAACAAAGATGCACTTTACAATATTCTAATGCACTGACTAATAGCCACACAACCACAACAGGAGCCATATACTTAGGAGGGACAGCACATACAACATTTCTGGGAGATTGTGGTGGACAGATATTTTACTGCCAGCCTTTGGCTGCAGACGTCGCTAAGTCATTATTTATATGAGAAATGTATTTCCATCTCTATTTATTGCATACTTTCTTTATCGACAAAAACCTTTTATGTCTCAAGGGAGCCTAAAAACGTTTTGCTAAAATTTTTGTGAGTAAAAAAAAAAAGGATATATATAATTCACATAATGATACTTGGATGGAAACCAGCTATTGAAATGGGATCACTGACTGTTTTTATTCATCCATGATAAATACGTTAAATACCCCTAGGGCCTTTCCAGGTTATATGTGTGGCACAAACACACCAGCTATAGATTGCCTCTCGTAAATATTGTATTATGCTTAACCATGGTTTGTAAGCTGGTTTACAATATCTGCATTAATCTTTAACCAGCCATTGTGTGTACTGTGGCTCTGGCCTACTTTAGCCAATGAGAACTGATGGATCTAACGGAGCGTGCTGCCCTATACAGCCAGCGTAGGATGCCCCTTGGAGATGGTGCTACTTTGAAGTGCCGTAATGATAACATTGCAAACATAGTTCACAGTCTGAACTATTGGATTGGGCCCTTGTTTGGTATGGTTGGTCCCATTAAGGGGCTAGGGTTTTCATCTAGTGAGGAATGTATCTTTTCTCATCTCGGGGTGGTTGATCAGCAACAGACTAGTGTACTGTAACTCTGTAGTGTCTTTGGTCCCACTGCCTTTGGTTCTTGTGTTGCTGTCAATAGGAGAGCCTCCCTTTATTTTGTGCTCCGGCCTCTCTCACACTAAGCAGACCCAGCAGCTGCTGTTCTTTGAAAGTTAATGAACTGCAGAGATTGACTTATCCTGTTTGCTCTAGTGGAGACTTCTGTGTTCAGAGGGAGAACGCTATGCCAATAGGAGCCCACGTATCTAAACTTAAATCCTAAACCAATACCACTACAAAACATTGGAACTGAGACAATGTAATAGAATAATTTTATTGATCACATAAAATAAAATAAAAATTGTAATTATTTTAATTATTAAAATACATTGCTTAGAAAATATAATGTACATATGTCACATTGATCTATCGTTCCATTATTTTTTAAACTTTTCAGTTGAACACACTCTTGCTGTTAAATCAGTCAGCAAGCTAACATGTTGTTTTCTGATACTTTGCAGCACAGTAGTTAAATACTGTATATAGAGGAAAGTAAATATGAGCTCACATTGCAAGTCAGAAATCAGTTAAGGCTTACTTGAATTACCTGTATCTTAACGGTGTAATGTTTGGCAGATGTTAATCTACTGGTTTGAGCTCGGCACATTGTCATTTTGATGGGAATTAACAGTTAATCATGGTTGTGCCGTCTCACAGGCCACCTTGTTCTGAGGGCCTTGCCAGTCGTAACAAGTGGTATCTGAGGCACAAAAACTAATGCGTCAAAAGTGAAGCTAATGAATGAGTGCATGGATTGGCCAGAATCACATGTGAGCATGATTTTTGACAGTAGGTTTATAAGGGTGACATCTTGCAATGCAATTCGAAGATAACAAAATATGATATGGAACTAGTTCTGAAAAAAATCTGTGCAACATTTACTCAAATGAGTGTTACATGGAGTCGGCCATGGGGAAAAAAATGATCATGCCTACACACACCTCTCGGTAGCAAATCTGATGTGGTGTGGGGTTGACATGAAATGCTAATACTCTGATGTGATCAGGTTGAATAAAATGAAACAACTTTCTCTCTGAGAGATTCATTCTCTCAATTCTAGCAGTCAATATTATCAATACAGCTCTACCATTGAAAACCTTTGTAACCTTTTCAGTAATTACCTCTTTGGACAGATTATGATTTAAAAGGACATTGCATTAGGTCAAACCAATAATTGCTATCTTCTCATAAAACTGCAGTTGATGAGACCTATAAGAATAGTAGCTGAGGGTAACGGAAGCAAAAGCAGCTCATGTATCAGTATTTCAAGAGACATATCCTGAGGATGACATACATTTCTAGAGCAAGCCAACACTAGCGGCACCCCTTCTTATCAAGCAAAACCATTATTCTGAAGACGAAAAGAAAAAATCCCAACTGGACAGCAGGCGGCTGTCTCCAAGCTACAGCAGAGGAGAGGACACCCATAATGCCAGGGGCCTCTGGCCCTGGGAACTGCAGCAGTAGAGCCCCTGCACCACTCAGTCATTACCCTGCTCTCCCACAGATGAGGGATGGGGGCTGGGATGGAGCAGAACCACACACAGGTCACAGGGGCTGTAACAAGAGCCAGATGTGCTGAGGGGACACAAATATACATGGACAGGCAACTCTCTCCAGCGTTTAACACAAGCATGCACATACACACACTCACACACACACACACACAGATAGGGCTGGGTATTGTTTGAAAATTTTCGTTACCAGTACTTTGAATTAGACACCGGTACCAGAGCAGTACTTTTTCCGATACTATTTTGTAATTTATATTTTCATAAGTTTATTGGCTAAAAGTTGTTATGCGTGGCACCTTAAAGTTAAAGAGTTAGAATGTCACAACTTGGCATCTTTAGTATCATGTAAAACTCGACTTTCCCATTTGTATTTACCACTTTATTGGGTCGTTCAAGCGCACTCTACCTGTAATTACAATATTTCTGCTATTCACCAGACCAATCAATGTGTTTAATAAGCTGATAAGCTAAAAAAACGACCAGAACCAAAGCAATCCCGCTAATAGCGGGGCCAATGTCTGTTGAAAGAGTTACAAGACGGAAAATCAAACAACAGAAGCAACAGGACAAAGCAATCGCCACCATGGCCGAGGATGTGACTCACCTGTTTGAAGCTGAAGAGAATACACCTGCCTGGGCGAAACTATTACTCCGCCAAATAAAGGCCATTAAGTCGGACATAGCTCCAAAGTTTGAGCAGCTTGAAAACAAGTTTGAAAATGTGCAGAAGTCCGTCCAGTCACTGGTGAAAGAAAACAAGCCGTTTTCGGCTCGCCATTGCCCTGACTGTGTTGTTGGATCAAATGTCAAGTAACGTTAACGCACATGTGTTTCGTTTCGGGGCAAACTTTTGATTTCGGGGTAAGTGAGTGATGCAAGGTAGTGATGAGCGTCACTAAGAGCCATTCAGAGTTTTTATTTTTTGTAACCCGCTCAAGGTACCGAAATTTGGCACTGATTGATCTAACATATAGGTACTCGGTAGTACCGATGCAATTCGGTCGGTACCCTTAAAAGTACCGAGTTCGGTACCCAACCCTAGTAACCAGTTCTGCTTGAACCAGCCTCTTAACTTTATGTCCTACACACACACACACACACACACACACACACAGACACAGACACGCACACACACAGACAGACACGCACACAGACGCACACAAGTTGACGTGTGAGGCGGAGCAGTCGTTTGTGGTGCATTTTGAAAAGGCTAGGGCTTAGATCTGATAAGCCCTTTACAATGAAAACAACGAGGTGAACCTTTAAAAGCCTGTAACTAGCCTAATGAAGGCGGCAGTGTGGGAGGAATGCAGCACTTGGGTGGAGTTTTTATGACGGCTGCTAGTGATTTTGTTTCCTTGTAATAGGAGCCCTGCTGACTTGTAACAGATCTGCAGTTTTGAGCTGTCTGCTTTGTGCTGCAATGTAGCAGAGGAACTGGATTAAAATTTCAGATCAGGTGTCATTATCACTCATAGAGGTAGCTTAGCTACACGCGGCTGACTCGGGTGGAAATACACGTTTCTCTCTGCAGGGGCTTGGTTTTGTGCCAGGGATGTGACCAAGTTAGACACAAGATGGGAGCATACGTCACGAGGACCAAGACAAATCAAGTCCCAAGACAAAAAGGTCAAGCCCCAAATTCCAGCATGGCACGCTGTTCCAAGTAGTTAGACGGATGTCAATTTGAGCCAAATCTAGCAGCTAAATTGTGTGTGCTATGCTCAAATCCTCATTTTACTTATTCTAAATTATACATCATTGTGCATCTTCAATTTAACTACAAATTAAAATTGAATAAATTCATACAGTTCAGCACAGTGTCTTCTCTGTAATTTTATGCAGCTGTGGTGCTTGGGGGGTATAATTCTAGTTTTTTCCCTTATCTGTTGTTGTTTGGGTCCAAGTTATGTTTCTAGTTGAGGTTGTAGTGCTAAACATTTTTTTTTATCATAATAAAATCATTACTTCTAAAACATTTGGACTACACTTATTGTGTTATAGTTTTAATTTCACATTTTCTCTAGCAGTGGTGGTAATGTCCTTACTGTGGTGGTACACCACTGGTAAATGAATACAGTAGAAACACTGGTTCAGCAACATGAGAAAATATGTTATTCATGTCACAAGATCCATCATGTCATCATGCAGCCAGTCGGGTTTCTCTCAGCTCGATTAAAGCAGTCTAATTATTTTCTTTAGAACATGACATTTGCCATTTGGTGGAGGCATGACTTGAATCCCTTATCCTGTTATGATGTTTTATTGTAATTATCTACTTGGTCACAGATTAACATACAGTCCACACACACACACACACACACACACACACACGTGTGCGTGCCAATACAGGCACTTACGTTTTAGCAGTGTTGTTAAATTGAAACCTACTGTACAAACAACTTTTCCTTCATCCTGTTTCCCTCTTTCATGTTGGCTACGTCCTCTGCAATACATTTGCATTTACTGTCATCTGGAGTCAGAGCGCGACACATGCCCTAGAGGAAATCTTGTCAAATATTGTTCAGCAAGAAGTGGCCGGTAATATAAAACAAACCAAAAAAACGTTTTTTTATACTATGCCCTCTACCTTGAGTATATACAGATATGGGAAAAATAGTTTAAAAAGTCAGATTTCATTTTTTAAATCAACTTAGAACATCTTGGAAAAGGAAACGGGCCACTACATTGTTGCAGTCCACCATTTGCCCTATTGTGCTCAAGATATGAATAAGATATGAATAAATGCAAATGAATGGCAGCGACATCTTGAGGCCGTTTGGGCTAGTCCTACTCATGTCTCCTCCAACTATCTGTTCTCACTCTCTTCCCTTGTCCACTTTCAGCTATCATGCTCCTCTAAATATTCTCTACCTCTATATCCATAACACGTCATTGAACATATCTCTTCCTCTGTCACATTTTAAATTATTTCTCTTGCCTTGTACTTTTCCTTTGTAGTGTCTTTTCAGTGCACTCAGACTTCCAGTCATACACCAGACTATTACCTCCTCACAACACACCACACTCAGTAGATGCTTATTTGTTTTTGAATGTTTCCAGTAATGTCTTGGTAACCTGCCAACTTGGCAGAAATTGTTCCTCTGGAGGACACTGTGCATTAGGGGTAGAGTTTTTTTTTCTTTTTTTTTCTAATTTCCTTTGAAAGTGTTGGTCGTACTTCCAGGATGTGTTATATCATCTGTTTTATTGATGTGATAGCCTAGTCAGATCTCTCTGCATTCTTCTGTTCCCCTGGAAGTCTTTAAAGTTGGCTAGTTTGAGCTTGACAGCAGAGCGACACAAGCAGTGAAACAGAGAGCATTTCTTTCTAGGTCATCTATCCATGCAAAGGAAGTGGAATATATCACATCCCTGCAGTGTCAGTTGTTAGGATGTGTTTGACTGCTCATGAATATTTTATCACAGATGTAAGCTCTGCATCAATGGGATGCAGTGTACCACCCTCCCCCACTTCATCAGATGTTTGTGAAATTGAATCCCTGGATCCCTGCTATTGAAGACGGAGCTCATCTTCCTTTATTGTATGTGATGATTTTGCTGACTGATGCCATGCTGACTGAATTGGATGCTTTAGTGTCAGGTCTTAACTGTAGGGTATGCTGCCATTTGGTTGTTGGAATGGGAATGATACACAAGACCGTGTTTGATTGCTGTGAGGAATTCACTTTGTGCGGTTATTGTATTAAAGCTCTATGTGATGACTTTTTTGTGGTAAAACATTCACTTTTAATTGCTATTAGTGTTGGAGTTGGCCTTTCCAAGCTCCAACGAAATGGAGGTGTACTGGATAGTACACTGGCGGGAAATAGTAGTGTCGCACGGGAAGTGATGTGTTTTTTAAACAGTAACACTTTAATCGGAGATGTGTAAAACTGCTGAACGCTCAGCGTTAACATGAGTGCAGTGCAAAGACTGGCATATTACCCCTGTTTACCATTGGAGTAAATTGTCAACCTGTGGGAAACACTGTTTAATGTACTGAGGTGCTGGGTAGCGCCGTGGGGCATACAGCTCTTTAACCCGGCAAGGGCTGTTTATTAGGAGGCTGAGTGGCCAGTGAGGGGGAGAGAGAGAGAGAGAAGCTGGAGGTCGGAGGCGAGGTTGGTCCGTGGGGAAAACAGGGCCGAGGCGTCCTATCTGCCAGGGAGAAGGTAGGTGATCGGGAGTCCAGTGATCGCCTCCGGGAAGTACGGCTGGGCGTGAGACCTGCGGCGGGGCTCTGGAGAGGCAATGCGAAGAAGAGAAAAAGGCGGAGACCCGACAGCGGTCTTGGGATAGTATTCTCCGTCTAGGTAAATAAAGAAATCACAAAAAGGTTAGCTGAGATGTTGTCTGTAACAAACTCCATACCAGGCTGGCTGCCTCTCTTTTAAAGGACTGCGGATTAGCCGTGATGAGCCCAGCCGTGTGTAGCGCTGACTCCTGTCATCCTCCTCATCACAGTACATAAATTATTTTTAAAAAATTACGTTACCATTCCGCTTGTTTTCACACACGGATCCAGCTGGACACAGCAGCACACGCTTGTTTGTTGTCTGACGTCATTAAAAGTGCGACGGCAGTAAAATCGACAGAGTGCAGTTGCAAATTCTGACCAGAGTAGCCGCTGATGTGCCAAGTTATAACATAGAGCTTTAAAGTCCTTTGAGACATGCTTGTGATAAAGGGCTATATAAATATAATAAAACAAGCGCGAATCCGTAATAGCTGCGACCGCACATGCGCATGCATCCACGCGTGCATGCATCCACATTATGCATCCACATTATTTTGTTTACATTCATTTGGAAAATGGTGGCCTTATTGCTCAGTATTACAATTGCAGCACGGTCCATACATCATGATATAAATATACAAATAAGAGCCATCACCCACTGGAGCTGATCCTAGAATGGGCTCAGGAGCAAACCTGGATCTCGGAACCAAAATTTCCCCCAACCCCCACATTTACAAAAACACTGTACAGGAAAAAAACCTGAAGATATTGTCTTGTGAGAAGTGTCCATCTGTTTGTGTAGCTGGAGGCTGGTTTAGCTAAGGGAACTTTACCAATGTTTTGGACAGGATGCTGTGGTGGCCATAGTTGGTGAGCCTCTGTGACTTGCTCTCATTCCCAGGGCAGCGGTCCAGACTGGCTTCAGTCCTTGTTGGCTCAGTGTGCTCAGCTGTGCACCGCTGTGGCGAAGTGGAGATACTCCAGCTCTCAGGTTTCCCTGAAAGTCCAGCTCTGCCATTCCTTGACTTTCCAATACACAAAGTAAACCAGAAGGCCTGCAATTATGGTGTATTTGAAATAGCTGAGCCCTGTGCTGTGTTTAGCTCTGAGGGAGCTTTCCCAACAAGTGGGTTCAGAGTTTAGTCCACAGAAAACAGTCAGCCTCCCACTGTTTTCCAGACCTATAATACTAGCTGTCTGTGGAAGAATTTCTCTCTCTCTCTCTCACTCTCTTACTCTCACTCTCCATCTCATCTCCATCCTCTCTCTCTCTCCATCCTCTCTCTCTCTCTCTCTCTCTCTCTCTTTCATTCTCTTTCCCTCCCCACACATATAGCCTACACAGCCTGAAACCTTTTATTATCCTTATTTTGGCACCAGGTTGGCTTGTTTGTCTATTTTGGGACCGTTCGCCATTTTGCTTGTTGTTATGTCCCAACTTGCAGTAACCTCAGAGACTGATGCAACACGTTTTTCCTCAGGTTACAGGACATTTTTATTTGTTTTTTGCATAGTCACCATTACAGACTGAGAACAGCAAAAGTTGGCATAATTGTTGGTATTCCTCATTGAAAGCAAGGGGAACCACTAGCTTACTTGTGGCTCATTTCAATGAGGGAATCTTACAGTACTAACAAGCCATAAAAAAAAATAAAAAAACTGAAGGACAAATGTAGAAACTTCTCCCTCAGTATGGCAAGTGTCTGGGAAGGAAAATTAACCAACTTTGGTTAAAAATGCAGAGGCGTCCATTTAACCGCAAAATTGAAATGTTGAATTGAGAATGCATCAAACTTTGTGCGACTGATTGAGTAGCATGTTCACAGTGGTGTCAGACTCTGGGAATGGTTGTGGTTGGCCTTCCTGTCATGTCCCAGCCACCATACAGCAGTGTGGCTTGGGCAACCAGAGAGCTACATCCCAACAGTTGTGCCTAGGGATGTCCCGATAGTTTTTTTCCCCCCGATCCCGATCTGAGTCATTTCATATTGAGTATCTGCCGATACCGAGTCCCGATCCGATACTTCTGCAATGCATTAAGAAAAAAATTGCCTGCATCCAAGTTGTTCCTTAATGTTCTTTATTTTATTTAAATAACAAAGTAAACAAACAAAAATATTTTAATATACATTTTATATAAATCTCTTAAACTTTTCTCTTGTTCTTGAACTTGGCTTGTGGTGAAATATTTTCTGTCAGTAAGTGTTCCATTTGTAACTGTGCAGATGAAGATGGAGTGTCATGTTACATACAGTAAGCTTGTCTGTCAAAAAACAAACCACAGGATGCTGCTGTGAGGTTGACAAGGCTTTAACTGAGAATCAAGCATCAGAGTTGATGACACACATGACATAACAGGACTGTTCTGGTGTCCAATACTGACTTATGACGGACAGAATGCATAACGGTGTGGTAACGTTAACT
>OMLI01088209.1:0-20790 GCA_900302605.1 Rondeletia loricata | reverse complement strand
CTCATGTGGCTGGTGTGTGTCAGCAGTTCCTGCATGACGAAGGCATTGATGCTATGGACTGGCCTGCCCGTTCCCCAGACCTGAATCCAATCGAGCACCTCTGGGACATCATGTCTCGTTCCATCCACCGACGCCACGTCGCACCACAGACTGTCCAGGAGTTGACTGATGCTCTGATCCAGGTCTGGGAGGAGATCCCTCAGGAGAACATCCGTCGTCTCATCAGGAGCATGCCCAGACGTTGTAGGGAGTGCATACAGGCACGTGGAGGCCACACACACTACTGAGCCTCATTTTGAATTGTCTTGAGGAATTTCCACAGAAGTTGGATCAGCCTGTGATCTGATTTTTCCACTTTTATTTTGAGTATGATTCTGAATCCAGACCTCCATGGGTTAATGAGTTTGATTTCCATTGATCAATTCTTATGTTATTTTGTTCTCAACGCATTCCACTATGTAATGAATAAAGAGGTTATGCAACTGGAATATTTCATTCATCGAGAGCTAGGATGTGTTTAAGTGTTCCCGTAATTTTTTTGAGCAGTGTATTAAAAGATGTTTCATTTCATTACTTATTAGCATTTCGTTCCATATTTCTTTCTGCCTCATATTCTGGTCTTTGCGAATGTTTTTTCTTTCTTTTTGTCGCAGATCCTTTAGGCTTTAGGTGCAGCACCGTAGTGGAAGCAAGCTGAACTATTACACTTTAATATCAAGACCAATTATGCATAGCTACAGTATAGTGCAGCTTCTCTTGTGTCAAATACAAATTTAGCACACATAACAAAAGATGGCTTTATTTCTTTATTTTTTTACACAAAGCAAGAAATATGTCTGTGAATTAGTGAGCATTTAGACAACTGTTACATCTCATCAATATTTGGTAAGCTGTTGACAAACAATAAGGCACATTTTTTAAACGCTGACAACAAACTATAAAAACATCCAACCAAAGTAAAACATTGTCATACTTGCACTAATTTCTTTGGATTCAATAGGGTGCTAAGGCACTGTCTTTTACATTGCACTGAATGAAAATGTTGCCAGTGTTATATTGTTTTATTTGACATCTCACTGACCAAGAGACAACAGCTTATAAGCTATCTATGACAAATAAAGTACTGTTTTACATGTTTTGGTTATGATTACACTCAAACAACAAAACCGACCAATAGTAAACAAACACACAAAATGCAAATAGACCTTTGCTTTCACAAATGATGCAAAATAGGGCAAAACAAATATTTCAGAAACAAGAAGTACCACAGACAGATAAAATGGTTAAAAAATGCATTATGAAAACACTAACAGTATTGCTGCAATGTAGGCTATATTGTAGGCTACCTTCTAAGAAAACTGTTCAAGTGTTCATACACGTCACAGAGAAGGTAAACCTGTATTTGCTATACCAAAGAATCAATTAAGGCAACAACAAAAAGTAAGCTACTTGTTAAAAATGAATCAGTAGTTCCGTGTTTCACACAAATGCCTTTTGGCAATACGACATGCAAATTTTAAAAAGTAATGTTTTTGTAATAGGCAATGTCTATGATAAATACAAAAAGGTTTGAGAGGCTATACTGTATTTGGCATTTTTCCTTTTTGAGAATATCAAATGAATTGGAAATAATTCAAAATAAAGTGATCTAAAAAGTATTTTCACATTGGAAGATGCCATTGACACGAGTCATGAGCAATCTGGACATTACACCGGCTGCCCATCCTTTTCTGTACTAACTAAAACAGATTAATGAGATCTCAAGGGTGGAATATAGTAAACCTACACTTTGGATGCATTAGTAAAAGGTTTCCTCACTATTTTCATTTTCAGCTAGTCTTTATCTTACTTGTTACGTGATAAATAGTAACAACATATCTGAGGCATGGCACTAAAAACTCAGTGCAGACATCACTGAGACAGCAATAACCACCAAAACACTGACTTAATATTCACATTGCAGAGTAACACTACGATCAGATTGTCTCTCGCAGGTGTCAAGGTCATTTGCTTCATGTTGAATCCAGCCAACATTTCTGTTTGTGGAAAACTAAACCAGATCACTGCACCCAGGTGAATTGATGTGTGCATATGAGTGTGTGCAAGGTATTTATCGTACATATTCAATACAATGTAATCATGCAGTTAGCGCTATATCAAGCATGTATGACGTAACACATCGTGAGTGGGCATGAGGCCGCCTTGGGTAATTGTCGAGTACTGAACTCTACTGCATCTCAACTCTAATAGTCAACTTCGTCCTCCACTGACTGCACCCCAGTCTCCATTTCCCTCTAACCAGCTTGTTTCATTTTATATGTGCTAAGAGTTTTGTCACTTCTCCCATAATCAGGGCATCTGCAGGTTGACGCTCACGGACTAGCTCCTGCAGATCTGCCCCCATGGTTTGAGAACCCGCCTCCTCTTACTCCTCCATCCCCAAGCATACGATCAGAATGATGGTTTCCGTTCTTTTCACATCCTGCTTCTCTTGGCGTTAGACGGTTAATTGCCGCCCACAGCCTCTCATTCTCCTTCAGCTGGTCACTGACCTATATACAGCGAGAATACACGTTCGGTTGCCATTCATTCACATGGATCAAAGAAAGGCACTGAGGTGGCCTTTGAGAAAAACATCTCACCTGCTTCTCGAGCACCTGGATCTTGACCTCTTGACGAGCGACGGTCTCTCGCAGCTGCAAAATAAGGTGTAAGCTGTTCAGTCAGATCCTGTGAAAATGTGGCGTACTCATTTGTTCATGATGCATTGCAGAGTGTAGGTTTGATACCTGTGTGATCTCGCTACTTGCTTTGCAGCACGCGACTGATTCTCCTTTCTTACAGACGTCAGCCTCCTCCAGCCCATTGACTTTATCACAGCTCATTCGTTTAGTCTGTGGAGAAAACCAGGGAAGTAGTGGAGATATCAGCTAATGTTTAGAGTTAACCCACCTTTTTAGTGACCACTATATTAATGCAAATCACAAAATCCTTTAGGCTACAAAGGTGAGAACACAAGCGATGTTATCAAGAACAGTGTGAACAACAGATGTGCTGGGATATTACCGAGAGGCCTTTCTCGGTGGTAACCGCTGCTGCCGCAGCTTTCAGTTCTTGCAGCTCATCATAAGGCAGAGTGACACTCTCAGAGAAAGGAATAAGCCGGTCAGGTGTGGAGGTCTGGGAGTCCACTGGCATGGGGATGAACTCTGCATCCTGGAGCTCCTGGTGGGGAGAATCATCAAAGATAGAAAGATGTTACATCCTCATGATCTGAACTGAGGTTTCCTTACTACTTAGTGCCTTTAGGTAACAAACCTTTCTAAGCCAGAGAGGGCAGGAGCTGTTCCCGGTCTGGTTTTCCACTGACATCATCGGGGTCTCCATGAGGCGCTCCTCAGTATCGGCCTCCACTGTGCCCCCGAGACCCCTGTCACGACACTCCGTCTCTGAACTTGGCTCTACCTCAAGATCCACTGTGGATGTAGATGCCCCGTGGCCCAGCCCTAAATATACACACAGACACACACATGCAGGCATCCACGCAGACACACACACACCAAATGTAGACTAGGCTCAATACAGCATCTTGCTCATCAAGCAAAGAAAATGCAGCAATACACAAATCAGTGACCAGAGAAAAGTATTTACCAATACCGATTGACAGTCCGCTGCTGTTGGAGCGAATGGTCTTAGAGGTGAGGACTTTCTCTGTGAAGGAAAAAAACAAAACAAAAAAAACAAAAATGTATTCATCAACAGACTCCTGGCTGTTGTGAGCATTATAGTGTAGAAGTGTCTGGTGGTGATGACTGACCCATTATGAGAATGGTGTGCCACGCACGGCAAGAGAGGTCTGGCACATGGTGGAGAGAGCCGAAGATGGGCCTTGGCAAGGCAGGGCAAACCTCGGAGCCAAATCCCTTATCAGCAGGCATTCCAAGGCGCCCATTTCCTGCGTTTCCCCATGCAAAGATCTGATTGTCTGCAAGGATGAAACAGAAGTAAGTTCTACTGATCCGAAGACAATATACCCTCAGGACCAAAACAGCCTGGGCAGTCTTCTTCCTGGGGAAATAATCTGTATTCTCCATCATCTCAAGCCAGATAGAGACAAACAAATGCTTATGACACCCACTTAACTCCCACAATCCTCTTCACGTATAAAAAAACAACTATACGTCTTTGCCACAAATGCATCGTGGGACTGTACAGAATCTGTACTTGTTCGTACCCTCGGTGGCTGCAATGGTGAAGCCGTCTCCACAAGACACTTTGGTCACTACCTTCCCCCCAAAGGGTCCCACAAGGACTTGGACACCCTGGTGTTTCTTGAAGTCCTTCACACCCAGCTGTCCGTACTTGTTGCAACCAAAGGTGATCAGACGGCCACGTTCTGAAAAGTGAGAGATCATATGGAATGGTGATTCGTCAAAATAGTGGCAATTTCAATTCACATGTCAAAACATCAGGCTCTTTTTGCAGTACCATCAATAGCAGCTGTATGGGTCTTCCCTGGAGCTATGACATGGATCTTGAACCGGGCTATCTGCTTTACCAGGGTGAGTGTGGTGGTGTATGGGATCTCCTGGTAGCCCTGGTGTTGTGGAGAAAAGAAAGCTTTCAAACACAGTCTCGTCTTCAACCATCTCTATTCTGGGTTGTAGCACTTCCAGTATAGCAGAGTACCTCTCCAGGGTGGTTTTTGAGGCCAGAGATACCCTGGTTCAGACCCAGCCTGTTGAATTCATTGTTTCCACACGCCAGGACTTTCCCCGTTTCAGTTAAAAAGAAGGTCCCGTCACTGCCACATGACACAGAGAAGATGGTGGCTCCTTTGGGGATCTCCACCTGGGAAAAAAAACAGCAAACAGAAAGGACATCACAAAATATTAGCTGCAAATATGAATATTCCCTCAATGAGATTGCTTAAAATCATTATTGTGTCTTATTAGTTGCTGTAAGGCTCTTGCCTCTTCTCACAGACAGAGGTCTTAGTGAACACGGTCATGGATATGCCAGTACAAAGAACATAGTCTTACTTGCATGGGAGAAGAAAAGTCATCCTCACATTCCAGGCCGAGACGCCCTGCATCAGGAAATCAGAGATAAATCAAAGAAGAAATGCTGAAGATCAACTTTGACCTTGAGTGTTTGTTGAAAATGCCACTGTCTCCACCTGCTGGCTACAGTTAGAACAGCAAAAACAGAGCTTGGCAGAAGCCTAATGAAATCAGCTAAAAACAACATACAGCTACCAGCAATCCTGCTATGTACCATGCTCTCCGCAGCCCCAGGAGTAGATCTCCCCACTTTGAGCCAGCACCACCACATGGTTGTCTCCACAGGAAACCTGGCGGACGGGCCGCTCCTTAAAAAACTCCAGAAGCACCGGCTCCAGAACCTCCATGCCGTGCTCGCTCTCCACTCCAATGCAGCCGTAGTAGTCTGACCCAAACATGTACATCTGGTCCTCGTCTGAAAAAGCAGCAGCAGCAGGCTCATTCGACAGCATGGCTTTTACTGCATTAAATAGATTTTTGAAGACCACGAGATTTATCTAACATTCCCGTCTTTGCAGTTGAGGTCGCAGTTTGCACATTTCCTCCCTCACCGGTGACGCAAGCAGTGAAGTCAGCCCCACATGCCACCTGTCGGATGGCCTTCCCCTGGAGCCTCTCCACCTTCCTTGGCTGCCGGTACGAGGCCTGGTCTCCGTGGCCTAGTTGGCCCACCATCTTGGTCCCGCCTTGGACATTCTGACAAGAGAGGTGAAAAGCTCACAGTAGTGGAGCACCAGAACCTCTGGCTTTGGTAAGTTACATACTACAATCTAGTATATCTGTCTTACAGTGATGGATTAATACTCACAGCCCAAGTATACAGTTCTTTTTCCACTGTCACCACTGCAAAGTGACTCTCCCCTGCACACACATGTTGGGCACTGCTGCCCCCTTTAAAAGTGTCCAGTTTCTGGGGGGTGAACTTTCCCCCGCCCCAGAAGTACACCTCCCTGGAGCGTGTTGTCACCACGGCAACAGGGCTCTCTGTCGCTGTGCTCAGCCTAAAGCACAGATAGGACAACACATCAGAACCATACTCAAGGGATGAAATCAACTGGCTCCTACAGTAGAGCATATGAAACAATCGGCAACAACTTACTTTGGTTTCTTCATTGCCGAGTTCAGCAAGATAACTCGCTCTTCAAGCTCCCTGAAAGAGAAAGAGGTTGTGAACAAGGGCACGGGTGTTTTGAGTATATCTGGCCCCCTTCACACCTGGCATTAACATGTGTCCTGGGTGATCTGTTACGATCAGATAGCGCAAAAACGCATAAAATCCAGGTGTAAATGCACTCAAGACGCATTGAAGATCCGATAACTCAAACCACCTCCTGACGATGTCAGAGAAGCATTTGACCACATTAACAAAGTAGTGTAAATGCAATGGGTCTTCAATCCACATATAGGAACTATTTAAAAAGAAGTAAACTACTTCTTCTTCTTCTTGTAACGGAAGTAAACAAAGTAAACTAGCAGCGTTATCCTTCGCTGTCGTGTACGATACGCATATTGTCTAAGACGATCTCTTCCTGTTTTGAAAAATAAGGAAAAGTGCATAGAAAAATGCCAGTTTCTTAGCACTTGCACCATCCCTAGGACGTATGAGGGGAAGTGACGTACGTGATAATTTGCGTTTTGCGAGGGAAAGAGAAATCCGATCCCAATGTGAATGCATGACACTAATTTTAACACCAGGTGTAAATGTAATCCAGCTAAAAGATATCTGGACACAATCCGGATACGAGATGCATGTTAATGCCAGGTGTAAAGAGGGCCTATATCTCTATTGCATCTGACAGAATCCACAACATCTTCCATTCAAGAAATCACGTAGCACTCTTTCTCTTTCAACCAACGTACTGTCTGCAGCAGGAGATGACTGGCTGGTCCAGAATCTGGTCAGCTGTGGGCCTCTTTACAGGATCCTGGGACACAAATAGATCACAAGCACAAGCTTTTTACATAGCACGTTAGACAACAGTATGTAATAACTGCCATCAAACCATTTGTTTCACAACAATGTGAAACAGGACACTCTCTTGATCCACTCACGTGATACAGGCACTCGTATACCAGCTTGATCAATGCAGAGGAATAAACATTTGAGTCCACTTCCATAGTCCAGTTGCCTTGGACTATTTTCACACACAGGTTCAGAGGGTTCTGGATGGACGCAAATAGCACAGTGAATGCATTCTGTAAAAACCTCCAACCTACTGATTAATGCAAATAACTGAAACAAGCTGTGTTAACGAACAAGCTAGCAAACCTACCGTTGCATCAAATGTTCTAGTAAGAGTTAAGACTTCAAAGATGACGCAGCCCATGGCCCAGATGTCGGATTTGAAGCTGTACTTCACTCCCTGGCACAGTTCAGGTGACATGTAATACGGGGTTCCCACACACTGGATTTACAAAGAAAAAAAGAGTGCAAAAAGAAAATAAGCTCGACACTTATTTCAAGTCGATGCAGATATGATACACGTTTCAGTGCTCCAGCTATGCCATGCAATAGTGTGCAGCACTGTACAGCAAATAATTCAAAATGAGTATTTGCAAAGTAAATTCACAATCAGGAAACACCCACAGCCTCACATACTCTGTAACCAACTCTCCCATCTGGATACTCGTCAGACAGGAATAGCACCGGCCAAGGTCGCAGCAGACAATTAGCTGTACACAGTCGCTGCTGACATTTCTGATGTGTGCTTTCATCACACTGTGTTCCTCTGCCTGTGGCCGCAATGGACTGGACTACAGTTATGCCCGGTTTACTAAGTGTTATAGGGACATGGTGGAGAAACTATGCTGTACTCTGGATTTATTCTGATTGTTTATATGAATAGTATAATATTGTGACACCCGGTGGGGTAACAAGCTTGAACCCAGGACCTCATGCCCCCCAAGCAGCAACACTACCACTGTGCCAATAGGGATCCACAGTCTCTACAATATGTAATAACTGTGTAACAGCTTTTGTAGCCAATGTGGTTAAAGATGTTGGGCAACAAATCACAACTTACAGTCTCAGCCATTGCAAACTGGGAGTCGAGCTTCTTTGCAAGGCCGTAATCACCCAACTTGATGAGGTCGGTCTTAGTCAGGAAAATATTCAGCGTTTTGATATCTCTGCAAGAAAAGTCAATATGATACTATGATAGGAAAGATGGTTCCAGTACTGAGAACCTGATCACTGCTCATCACATTCATTCATATCATATAATTCAATTATATCTTAAGGGTCTATGTAAGAAACAAAATAGCCAGTCAGTTGACTAACAACAAAAGAAACTCGCGCTGAGCAACTTGCCTGTGAAGGATCCCAGCCTTGTGAATGTGGGCTACCGCTGAGGCGATCTGGTACAGGTACCATATGACATCCTAAGAAAAACAAGATGAACAGGGTATATATATTGGAGTGTAATGTTTTCTGTATGTAATAATAGCCCTGCACTGTTCCATACCTCTTCACTGAAAAGTTTCCCCTTCTGTTGGTTGATTTTATCATACAGGTTTCCTCCTGTAATAATACAGCCATGTCATATTTTCTCACTGATAAACAACATTCAAACTCATCTCAATCAAATCTCCAAAGCGGACACGTTCCCTTACCGTTGCAATATTCCAGCTCAATAAGCAGAGTGTTCTTATCCATGAAGTGATTGAAGTAGGCGATGATGTTGTTGTGCTCGAGGATGGACAGGATGCTGATTTCGTTCATGACGTCTCTGCGCTCCTTGTCCGACAGGCAGTTCAAATCCACCTCCTTCCATACCACCAGTGAGTTGTCCTGGGAGAGCCAGAGGGGGAATGAACCCCAACATTATCTCACTCAGTGGTACCCAAACTGGGGTTCAGAGACCCACCGGACTCCTAAAGGAGGCTCCAGGGGGGGTCCCCAGCAAAATGAGGATTTGTTACTGTTACTTCATTCAGTAGAAGTTAGCACAATGACAGAAGGATATAAGGATGACTCTTCCAAATAGAGGTTCTCTACTGTTACCTCCCCGCCTACAGGACAGACCGTCTCAGATAGGAGGGTCCCTGGATGTATCTGGGGAGAGCCGTGACCTCAAAAGGTTTGCGAACCCCCTTCACTGCAGTATGTTCACCCTTTTTTTTCACAGTAGAGACAGCGAGGCATGGCATGGGAATGTCATTTATCTTGCTCTCACTCAAGAATGTCTCACAAGGGTATGGAAACAGAGGAACAGTGAGGCACTTCAGTTAGCCAGACACATTCAATCATGATAAAGCAGGGTGAGAACTTGGTGTAGCACTATTAACAAGATATTTCTCATTTTGTGATGAGTAGAGGAGCATTGTTACATGGTGCACAGTAGTGACGCTCTACCTTTTTGGTTGCAAGGCCCCATGTTCAAGTTAAAGTTGTGGGGAGCCTGTACATGTGTAATTTGTGTTGTGCTTTTGTATTGTATTGTATTTTATGTTGTAATCTCTGCTTGTTGCTCCCTTGTAAAAGAGATAACCATCTCAATGGGACTCACCTGGTTAAATAAAGGAGAAATAAAAAATAAAAAACCTGTTTTCTCTTCCCTGTTTTTGCTACAGTGATGACAAAGCTGCTCACCTTGCGGAACATAATGTGTTTATTAAACTTAGTGTTGTTGCAAGTTACACTATATCACTTTTTCTTTGACCATGACACAAAAAGGATGGTCAATTCAAAAACATGGCGTTGCCATTACTTTTTAAATAAATGAACGAGCCTTTCTAAAGAAACCAAAAGAATATGTCTAGCCTAATATATACCATATGACTCATCTCATGAACTACAACTCACGTACAGAACATTGTGCAGAAAGTGAAACGTACCTCTGTCCTCCTGTAAAGAGTCGCTTCGCCAAACGCCCCCCTCCCGAGGATCCGGATGGGAACGTAATGCAACTTTTCCTCTTCGCCACTAAATGTGCCGCACGCGGACCGCGCGCTGGCCACAGACTCGCTGCCCACGTCTGAGTTCAGCGAGGCGAAGTGCCGTTCATAATCCTCCAGAGACATTTCTGTACAGGCGCTTTGGTACAGTGATGATAATAACCCGAACAGGCCTGACGACTAATGTTTCTCAAACACTGCTACAAAAGCATAAACGCGTGTATCGTGTCACCTATCCCGAGTAATGAGGCGAATAGTCACTATGTGAGTAAAGCACAATGCATCAAAGCAACTTTTAACAGAAATAAAACGCAACAAAATGTGCAACTGAAATAGTTGCACCAGTGTCAAGCTTGCCAGAATAAAACAATATATATAACGGCCAGCCAACTTTAAAAATAAAAGCCCTTTCAACACGCCCACTGGACAAGCCTGTGTTGTGGTGCTTTTTGAATAGTTATGCTTTTACGCTGAAGGCAAAATGGCCGTACTTCCGGTCTTGTTCTGGCTACGTCTGGTTAGCTTGACGCAGCTAGATAACAGCGACGAGAGGAAATCGAAAGCAGAGCGTCCGCAGTTAGGAAGTTCAAAGCAGAGCGCCCATTGTAAATAAATCCAAAACTGTCATGTAACTGTGATCCCACGAACGCAGGTAAAGGTACTCTACACAATGACACGCAAATTAACGTGTATTAGATTAACTAGATCCAGCTACCGTCAGACACTAAATCAGAGCCACAGCACAGAGAAAGTCCACCGCAGTGTGCGGTGAGTCCATCTTTTCCATATCCATGCGCACAAACCCGGAAACGCTCAAATTACAAGGACTCATCCGTGGCTCCTGCCAATACACCTCAGATCACAGATAAGGATGACTATTTTGTTCATAGGTGTCACTCCGCCACCTACAGTATAGACTGTTAATGTGTGTATAAAGATCAACAAAAATCATCTCAGCTATCATTCCTTTGCACAAAATGTTATCATACAGGGTCCGTGGAATAAAGTGTATATTTGGGGGTCCTTGACATCAAAAGGTTTGGGCACCCTGTACCAGCTAGGGGAACCCATGCAACCCTCTCAAGGACCCCTGGAGGCCCCCAGAGCCAACCTTGAGAACCAGAGTTCCCATTCTTTCTTATTCTCTAGTGCCTACTTGTCAAAAGTGTAAGAAGTGTAGTTCATTAGGGACAGAAGGTTTAACCTATACCAGTTGGCTACAGCGCTATAAATAACGCAGCACCTAAAATTCTTAATCCATACAGAAGAAATTCTCACTTAGGAGAGAGATGGTAACGAGTAATGGCCCTCTCCCTCCACACGCAGCCACACACACACTCACACACACACACACACAACACACACACACACTCTGTTTTGTAATATTGACATTGCAGCCCACAGACAGATAAAAGATCTGGTCAACTCCCGTGGTGCACAAACCAGTGATATATCATGCAATGGAAAATTCTGAAGACCAAAAGAAAATCCAGATGTTTTCAAATGACGAACACAGCACAGGTGGAATTACGTTCCACCATAACGCAAGGAGTGAAGGTAGGAACACATCGTTTCTGCCCTTGTGCTTTTGAAAATGTCTGTCATCCACTTTGAGCTCACATCAAACCGTGTCTTTGTTCTGGATCTGTGTTCACAGTCAGAGGTGGGTCCAGTTTTCCACACTATCCACTGGTTATCCTGTGTCTAGGGCTGCTGAGCGCTATTCTACTGATAGCTGCAATTGTTATTGGGGTTTACTGTGAGTACAACTGTTCAGAGATAACATAACTTGCTAATGATGTGAAGTGATCAAATACAGCTGCATCGAACAAATCAATAGCCGAGACCTCGCTTTCTAATTATAACCTATAAATGTAATCCTATATTGGCCAATGTATCTCTGCTGGTCGCAGGTGGCAAAGTCAGTGACGGATATGTTTCCCAGCAAAAGCTCATCATCAGTGAGTTGAAGCAACTGGAGTCCATGCAGAGTGAGGTGATCAAAGCTCAAGAGGAGGCCCAGAAAGCGTTAGACAGCGAGCTCACCAGCCACCAGCCACTCAAACTGCAGTTAGAGCAGCAGAAGACCATCAATGACGGCCTTCAGAGCCAGATTGAGACGCGGAGAGCGGAGAGGACAACACTGCGGTCCAATCTATCTGACTTTGGTGAGACAGATATCCGTGAGATATCCGTAAGACACTGTTGCATCATTTTGTCACTGCAATTTCGGATTAAATTCAAATAGCACGTAAACCTAAAAAGATGTGTTCGTTTTTGTGACTTTGCCTCATTGTCTTTTTTGTGACAGAGGGAACTTGTGGTCATTGCCTGCCAGGATGGGTTCTCTTAAACTCATCGTGCTACTTCTATGCTAAGTCTGTGTCCATTCCCAAAAAAAACTGGCCAGACAGCAGAGCGGACTGTATTAGACGTGGAGCCGACCTGGTTGTGATCGATAACTGGGAGGAGCAGGTGAGTCCAGTCTACTGTCGGTGAAAAATGTTTTTTATGTTTATATGTATACCAGTAGCATTGAAAAAAAATCTGATATGAGCATGGTACAGGCTGCAAAATGTAAATTGAGGAAACCTGACAAACCTGACAATGGAAACCTGATGACAAAAAGTAAAACATAAGTTTCAAAAGACAATAAGCACAAAATAAAAATTACCAGGAGGGCAGAGTAACTAAGTACATTTACATCAGTACCACACTTGAATAGTTTTAATAACTTGTATCTGCAAGTAGGTTTGTGCAGAAAATGGGTTCAGTTCATAAAAAATAAAAAAAATTCAAAACTTTGTGATTTAATGGAGTGAAGATTTGTTTTCCACACTGAAATGTATTGTCTTTTAGTCTTTGCCGGCAGGCACTTAAATACAAGGACATTACGTTAAACATTTATTTTATTTAGCAGATTTTTTATTATACCTTTACTTGAGTCGATAGTGATAATCCACGATTCCCTCATTTTTTTTATTTTGGGGCGACATCTTCACTAACTACTATTATCTTCTATTTATTCCAAACAAACTGCTGGCTGAAATGTAAAACGCATCACTTCCTGTGCGCCAGAGGATTTAAAGACCTACCAGACACTAGAACAGCTAATGTAAAAGCGTTCATGAACTGGGTATAGGTTGAATCACATTGTGTAACATCAGTTGACAATAGAGAGCAGAAAAACATGGACGGGACGCTCTTCTCTGTGACGGGTGTATTTTGACATTAAAACCTTACCTAGTGCAGCTTGAAGTGAGGGGTTTACGTCTTTGTTTCACCCCTAATGTTTACCTAGGAAATGCTGTTTGAGCGCTTACCCAAAGTGAGTCCTTTGTGGCGGCCCTATATAACGGGAATCTGGATCGGCTTTACGTATCTACACACAGAGAGGACTTGGGTATGGGTAAATAACGTGACTCAGCTGGATCGAGGGTAAGAGCTTTAAGGGTTCTTTTGCAATCTCGCTGTGATGATAATCCCCTCTGAATACATGTATGATTAGGTATTCATCAATGCACATGTGAAATAGGCATATTTTCATTCTTTAGAGAGGGAGGTTTTAATCTTTCTATTAGATAATTGTATTAGAAAGAGATAAAAACACATTTAGATCATCTCTGGCGAATAGAAGTGGACAAATCAGATTTTTCATTGGTGCCCTGTTAATGACCTCTTCTGCTACTGCTTGAAGACCGATAGATCCAAATCCTCCCATCTGATAACTACCAACAATTTATCATGGGAAAAATAACTTTATCTGTGTTTTAGGTACTGGATAGATGGGGAGCCGAACGACTACGAATTGGAGGGTGAGGACTGTGCAGCCATCTTTAACAGGGGCAGCCCCAGGAAGACATGGTTTGATGGGAAATGCCAAAGCCGTAAACATGAATGGTTATGTGAAATGGAACCCAAATAGCTCTGGTGTTCATGGCAGTATTTCCCAGGCTGTGTTTTAGTCTCCATGAGGAAGTGTCATGCACAATGTCAAACAAGATCAGAGCCATCATAATATCATTTCAAACAATATCGGCACCCAATAATGTGCAATAGATATCACTTATTCTGTTTATAAGTTACTTTGCTCACCAATAAATAAATACGATGTATAGAGACAACAGTGGCTCTTTCTTTAATTCGTTGCATGCATGCTACTGTAGAAAGTAGGGTTCAACCACTTTTCATTACTATATTACGACCATTTTGCACCGACGTTCAACAATCATACAGGGAGAAATCCATCGTTGAAGAGGCAGAGATACCAATTTCTCCACCGACAGCAGCCGCAACAGACCAGAATGCAATGCAGCCACAAGACATGTTGTGTTTTGAGTAGACTAGCTTTTTCTCGACTTGAAAAACTCTCTCTGGCTCTCTTGCTGTTACTATGCTATGGCTATTGCTCTCTCCACCTACACATACTGAATGCAACAAGTTCAGGTGTTCTCTGGGGGTTGTTGCAAGACATTCTGGGAAATGTAGGAAATAACTAACTGAAGTAGAAGTAGACAAGGCAGGGTGGGGGAACGTGGCTACACACCAAGAACGTAAATTACAACACTTCAGCACAAAATAACTCCTGGAATGCATTGAACACCACAGATTGATCATATTGTAAGAGTACCATGGGTGGATGTTTTTAGTTTTTCTTCTGATTTTGCAGGGTATTCAGTGTGGGAACCCCCAAACTTGGCCACACTGAAGTGCAAAGATTCAGTCTGCTTATAGTCAATAACCACAAAAACATTCTGTTCTCTTTAAAGTTCTCCTTACATAAAGTGGATGACTACACATACACACACAGGCACTCACATCCAGACACACACACACACACACACACACACACACACACACTCAGCCTTATCATGATATGAAAGAGCAGGCAAACAGATCAATGGGCACAACCTGCAGCCAACAGTGCAATGGAGAATTCACAGTCGAGTTCAGGACACGGGCAGAAAATGACATCTAAAGGAATGTTTTCTCAAGACGGTTTCAACAAAGATGGGCATTCTCACTCTCACCGTCGAATATTTGGACAAGGTACGACGACTTCGAAATCAAATCTTCTGCATTGTCTGACATATTTCCTGCTTCTATTACTCCAGTTTCCCCCTAACCTTTCTCTGTTCTTTCTCTTTCTCCCCGGAACTGGCCCCGTATAAATGTTGTTGTATAAATGTTATTCATTTAAAGTAGTGTTGTTATAATTCAAATGTTAAAAAATGAATGAAAAACTTGGCTAAACATCAACTTGAAATGTATCTGTGCTTTAAAACTTTAAAACTGCGCTTTAAAATCAGATTTTTTATCATTAATGATTTAAAATCAATAATTATCATGAACATCTCTGTAGCATGCATGTCATAAGGTAAAACATCACCCTGTAATATGCTCTTTAGTTTATTTGAATGGTTTGTGATGGAACAAACTCGGGTCTCATGCAATAATATGTATTTTTTCCTTTGACTTAAAGTTGAGGTAAGACATTCAGATTTTAACTCCATGAAATACAACATATTTTCAGGGTCTATGTTCACAGAAAGAGGTGGGTCTGGTTTTCCACACTACCGATTGGTTATACTGTGTCTGGGACTGCTGAACGCTGTTCTACTGATAGCTGCTATTGTTATTGGGATTTACTGTAAGTATGAGTATTCACAATTTTTTAAAATTTCATCTGCTTTGGAATGACTTTGATTGTATATCACACAGCTGAATTGACACTTCACAGTCAAAAAAATATCCCACCTGACTTTTTGCACATTTTACAGTTATTTTTAATCTAAATTCAATGCAAAGCAGGATTATTATGTGGAAGTATTTAATTCAAATAGCAGAGATTTAGTTTAGTAGTTAGATCTAGCAAAATTTGTTCATTTCATATTACGTTACTCAGACGTCATCTTTAGGTTGTATGTCGGATTTCTAAGGAATATTAATTGTCAAAAAAAATTGAATTATGTTTTTCCTGTGAGTAAATCCAAGACTAGGTCCTTTTAATAGGATTTTAGTATGTATGGTGTGTATGGTGAACATGGAGTAGTCAGCTAGAGTATGAAATATGGTTCACTTATGGTATCTGAGTCAAAACCTTGAGGTTAATATATATTCAGTGAGCATTTCCTGTCCAATTCCAAGTCGATGGAGAAATCATATACTATTTGAATTTTATACTTTCACATACATTTCTACATTTTCCTTTGACAGAATAAAGCACTTTGCATGTAATTCAGTCACGAAAAAAACCCTAACAAATACAAATAAAATGTGCAAAATCACAAAAGGGAACAATACTTTTTTGGAGTGACTCTCTTTGGAGAAACAACTGTTGTGAGACAGACTTGAGAAACGAAGCTCAACTTCACACAGCCGTTTTACCACAGCTCCTCGTTCTCTTTTGTGATCGTGAGCTTCTTTGTGTCCTCAGGTAGCAAAGTCAGTGAGGGTCACCTTCAGATTCCCCATTCAGCTGCAACACCCCTCGTCATTGAGTTGAACTACCTCCGAAGCAACCACAGCGATCTGATCAAAGCTCAAGAGGAGGCCCAGAAAGCGTTAGAGAGCGAGCTCACCAGCCACCTGCAACTCAAACTGCAGTTAGAGCAGCTGAAGACCATCAATGACGGCCTTCAGAGCCAGATTGAGACACTACGAGCGGAGAGGACAACACTGCGGTCCAATATATCTGTCTTTGGTGAGACAGAATTCTATTATAGTTCATGAGTTCAGTTTTATTTCATCTGGTAACATAAGAGAGAATACTAAAAAATACACCATGTACTTTTTCCATTCTGCTATTGCAACAGAGGAAAGCTGTGGCCGTTGCCTACCAGGATGGATTCTTCTGAACTCGTCCTGTTATCTATTTTCTCACCCCGAGCCCGATTCCAAAAAGAACTGGCCAGAGAGCAGAGCGGACTGTATTAGTCGTGGAGCCGACCTGCTCGTGATCGATAACTGGGAGGAGCAGGTGGGTCGAATACAGGAGAAAGACAAAGAATTGGGAGCCTACGAATTGAAAATAGTTAAGCTGTATTTGAAATGGGAATAGTAGATCCTATTAGTTATTTAGTCAGGAAACATTCCAATCACAGGTGCAACCGTTTATTGTAATGCCCTGTATGATGCAATTGCATTAACCTGATATAAACCTGATTTAATGGCCCCATAATATTCAGTGTTCATGATTTTATTTTCAAATATACTATCGCTCAGGATAAGAATAATGCTTTTCATGGTGTTTTGCAAATAAATGTAGTTTAGTTGAACAGGTATTCGGCCTACATTCTCCGATTATCCATGGCCTCAAGTACAGTATATTGCAGTATTAGATATGTGTAATTTTAACTAGCGTACTCTCACATCAACCTCCTAATGCTGCAAACTTGCCTGATTGGAAGGATAACAACCACTATGTCTACATTAAACATCTTTAATCATATATATGTATATAAATAGAGTAGAATTAGAATCCTAGAATACGGACCCTTTAACATATCAACTTCTATATTTACTTACATAGCAAATGATGACCGACAACTTCCCAAGAATGAGTTCCAGTGGAGTTTGGTGGGAGAATGGATTCTGGATCGGCCTCACTGACATAGAGGCAGAGGGGACATGGGTTTGGATTAACAATGTGACCCAGCTGGAGCCAATGTAAGAGCTGCAGTATCTCACAGACTGTTAATGCTGTATTGATTATGGATTACTATAGATTTGCCACATTGTGTTTGTGTTTTCTGAATGATTTTGTTTGATCCAAGGTACTGGATGGATGGCGAACCTAACAACCACGGAGAACAGGGTGAGAACTGTGGTGCTATTTACGCCAGGGGTGATCCCAAGAACACGTGGTATGATGGAAAATGCCACCACCATCGATATAACTGGATATGTGAGATGGAGCCAAAGTAGAGCTGGAACCTCTCGATTTAAAACATATCTCATGTTGCTGAGCTTTTTCAGCTACTGTAATTGTATTTAAAGAGACAGCACCAAGTCCTTGTGCACAGAATCTTTCAAAATAAACCAAAGCAATAAGTTATTGGACGATCATCCATATTATGTTTGACAATCAAATGTTCACACTGTAGGTGTACGTGTAAGAAACATCTGTCTGCTGTGTTAGTATACAACAGTTGCTCTGCAGCAGATGATGCTTGTTTTCCCCATTACGTTTTGGCAGAGCATTGCCACCTGAGGTACGAAAAGGCCAAATATCAATAAAACACCATAGTAGGACAACACATCCTGACACTACTGTTCACACACACACACACACACACACACACACACACACACACACACACACACACACACACACACACACACACACACACAACTGAGCATACAATTAGCATCACCTTAAAAAACATAATATATTTTGTGGGCTATGCAACACGACACGACATCTTTATACTGAAGAAAAAGGGAAAGTCAGTTGTCATATGTGTTACTTCCACCAAGGAGGTTATTTTCACCCCTGTTAGTTAGTTTGTCTGTCTGTCAGCAGGATATCTCAAAAACTTATAAATGGATTTCCATGTAATTTGGTGGACAGATAGGCCTTGGGACAAGGAACTACTGATTACATTTTGATGGTGATCTGGATCTGGGATTTCCACCATTAGATGAAAGTGATATTTCACAGCCATAAGTATGAAACTAATCAGAGAATCAAATAAATCAATTAGACTTAAAACTGAAGTGTCTTTGGGTGTCTTAACATCAAACACCATTTTTCTTCTATGTGTTGCTTTTCAGTGAAATACAAACAGTTTGTACTCGGCCTCCAGTTAGCATTTGTTAGCAATGCTAGTGCAAATCAATGGGAAATGAAACAATTTCTTTCATCATCATGTGCAAGACATTCCAATTACTTCCATAAGCTGTAGTAACGGTAAGAATTAGGAATAGAACTGTTTGAATGGGGTTCATTACCCATTCAACAAAACATTTTTCATTACAGCTTTCACAGACTGTAAAATTAAAGTTTTATTTTAGTATTGTGTGGATGCATTGATATAATAATACATTAAAATACAATAGCTAAAAATAAATACAAGATAAATAATGAAAATATTTAGCAAGATATCATCCTACTATACATTTAAGTCAGTAATCTTGGTTATGAGTGGCTTGACGGCTATTACACTATTGCTACTCCTCATATTATGATTACTATTCAATTATATGTATTTTTTATTATATATTCTATTGTTATATGGGGTTACTGTTGTTGTTTTCTGTACCGAAACTCCAAAAAGAATAGCTCTCACATGCTTTTGCAGCTCTGCAGCTTCTATCATGTAGTCTACTATGGCTTTTTGGATACTATTTATATTTTAGTTATTGATATTTTAGAGACAAGAAAATGATTATAGGATGATAGTAAGCTTTTTTTCTGTGGCTATTGACTTCCAATTTGTAACTTTACGAAAGCCATTCAAATAGCTAAATACTCAAGACTGACGAGTTGATTATACTGATGATTTGATAAGTCAAAAGCTGATAAAGCACAGTGCATCCATGTACATCATAGATTTCCATTAAAGATTTCCACAAATCACCACGTTTGATGAGATGAAATTATTTCTTCTAGGTGATGAGAAAAGGACACTAGTCTACAAATTGCATGCACCCTCTGTAAATAGTTAACAAATGAACTTGACTTGCTGTTTGCAATGTAACACACATATTTGTAAATGTGCACATGCGCTCTCTCTCTCTCTCACACACACACACACACACACACACACACACACACACACACACACACACACACACACACACACAAACCTCTCTTCAGCAAGTTCATTTTGCAAGTGTTGACACAGAGCAATGTCCTGACAAATCATCTGTCCAGTGCACTCTCATATGACTGCTCTCATCTAAACAGTCAAAATGGAGAGCGCAGAAAATTCGGAGAGCCGTTTTGATGGTGCATATAACAAATTGATTTGTCAAGAGGATTTCAGCGCAGAAGAACATACTCTCTATTCTAACCAAGACCAGCAACAAGGTATAGTGAGTCAAACGTTATAACATATTTTCAAATGTGATTACATAAACGAGAACAATTCTCTGAAATTGGTACCAGATTCTAAAATAGTACTGACAAAATATGTTAAAATGTATTGACAGTGATCATTTCCATGCCATAACCAATGTTTAATATGTATGTTTGTCGTTTGCTATAATATAATAATTTGCTATAATAAGTTATTTAAACTTTTGCATGGCTTTAATATACTTCAGTCAGGACAACTCACGTATTGACGTTTATACGTTTATTAACTGTTATTACATAGTAGTAGGTTTGGTTTTGGCGGAATAGATCTGCATTTATGCTTGCTGCTACAAATGTATAGACTTAGACATTTATGCTTCTACTGCAAATGTATAGACTTAGACAGGGAGAACATAACCCCATATAGAACATAAAAACAGATCTAAACAGGTGGAGCTGGGGAGGAGGTGGGTGAACAAACAGCATTTTCGCATGACAGCACGGTCGCATAAGAGCAGCAGTCAGTTAGCAGCTGAAAGGTGAGTGAGACGTGTCATTTAAAAGGCTTGGCATTAGGGTGGCATAAGATGATTGGTTCACTTGTAAACACGCTGCCGAGTTTGTCCAATCAGCTGCAGCCAGCCAGAGTTTCCTGACTGAACTTGCGTTGCTCATTTTTTAAAAATCACGGTATAGCTTAACTACTGGTTATCACAACATCAAAAGTAAAATATCTCTTGGATATTGGTTATTCTGATAACATTGTATTACTAACATAGTTTTGACACAGTTTCCAGCTTTGATTATGAT
>OMLI01088207.1:0-10782 GCA_900302605.1 Rondeletia loricata | reverse complement strand
GTTGTCCAGGATCACCCCAAGGCTCTTGGCAGTCGAAGAAGACAACACAGTGGTGTTCTCAATGGTAATGGAGAGGTCTGTGTGGGGACAGTTCTTTCCAGGGAGAAAGAGTAGCTCTGTCTTGTCAAGATTGAGCTTGAGGTGGTGCACAGACATCCAGGCACTAATGTCTTTCAGACATGCGGAGATGCGACCACACAGTGTGAGACAACCAGTACTATACATGTAAAAACATTACAACACAAATACAATCTCTATCAATAAGTAAAATTCTAAAAGGAAAGGGCAGTATAAAAAATAAAATACTATATATGTGAAAACATTACCATGCAATGCAATCTCTATCAATAAATTAAATTCTAAAAAGAAAGGGCAATATAATGAAATAAAAGATAAATTAACACAAAAGGCCATCCTACCTGAGACAGCATTACTTATTGGTCAATTATAAAGCCTCCACCTCTATTCTTGCAGTTTGGATATTGCACATGTTCAAACTGCAATTGTAATTCAGTTAATTGTGCAGCCCTCATGTATATATTGTGAGGGAACCTAGGGAGGGGCCCTCTGCAGGAAGGTAGAAGGGAGAGACTAGGTTGAATGTCAAACAGAAACATTTTTATTGCCAGCTTTCACAATCCAGCTCAAAGCTTGAGGTAAAATAAATGTAAAGAAAACTCTTCTTCCAGGCTGATGAGGTTTCAACTGGTTGAGGAGCTTCTTTCGCTGCTTTCTGGGGAGCGCGCATAGAGAGATCCAACCCAAAATCCACCAACAAAGGCTCACTGAGGCTGGTTTTGTAGGAGCCCGGCAATCAGTCCAAGCAGCTTCAGCTGGGCCAGACTGGGGTAGTGGAGTAGCAGCTTGTGATCCCACACAGCTGAGCAGCCTACACTGTGGCTCTATCCTGGGTACTGAACTGTAGGCTGCCCTGGGGCGGAGGAAGGGTGTTGTCCTTGGCACTGTAGGTCTCCAGGCACAGTGTCGGGGCCTGAGTGACAACCCCCTGCCACTCCCTGCCTGCTCACTTATATATAGATCCTATTAATATATCCTAATGCAGCAGAATCCATGCCCAACCATTTTTCACCACACACCATGTTTCAGTTGACTAATGTCCCCTAAAATTGTTAATAAAAATATTAAAAAGAAGTATTATATTATTTTCCTGTTTCCCGTTTTCACACTCTTTTTGCATCGTTAGTGCTATCATTAACTTTTCCTAAATATTCTGCCTTTAAATCCCTCTGTTTTTAGAATAAATAAAAAAAAGACTTAAAAATTAAATACAGACTGTTTCTATTTTCTATGCTTCAATCTCTTTTTATTTCTTTTTTACAAATAAAAGGTAATTAAAAAATATTCATAACTCCCTAAAATCTAATTATGCTATCATTATTTGAGTTGAGGCATATGGGAGTTTGCAAATCTGGGTGAATACAGAATAAAGTTGCAGCAAAGTTGTGAAACATTACTGACTAGCGATCAACAACATTGTGAGTTGACCAACTTTGACAGAGACAACTAAGGCTAATGGTAGCTGTTGGTGTTGAAGACCTTTTCAATCAAGCCTATCCATTTTTATTGCTGCTGCAAAGAGGCTACCATCACAGCACCATCTTGCATCCATTGAATATGCTGATATGTCATTATGTCAATATGCCATTATGCCAATATGAATTTGTGCTATGCCTTTCTTGATTTATGCACTGTATATGGGGGGAGGACATATCATTTCTATAATTTATTGCTCACTGTGCCAAATGATGTGCGTGTGCGTGTGTGTGTGTGTGTGTGTGTGTGTTGGGGGGGGTAGCATTAATTGTGACTACTGTGTCATATTGTATGTCAATAGGTCAGGTGATTTTACAGGGGGCTAATTAGATAGATAGATGTCTTGTATGGAGGCATAATATACAGGTGCATCTAAAAAAATTTGAATATCGTGGAAAAGTTCATTTTCCCCCGTAATTTAATTCAAAAAGTGAGACGTTCATATATTCTAGATTCATTACACAGAAAGTAAAATATTTCAAGCCTTTTTTGTTTTAATCTTGATGAATATATTTATAAATATTAGAATATTACATAAGACCAATCAAAAAAATTATTTATAATACAGAAATGTCGACCTTCTGAAAATAGCAATGCTGTTTTTTTGTCTTTCTTCAGCTCTACCAATAATGAAAGCATAAGCTAAAAAAATCTCATTGGAGCTACCTTGGAGGAGGCAAAGTGCCGAAGTAACAACCCATACCAGGGCCCCCCTCATGGCTTAGTGTAATGTCTCTAATCCAAAGTTTCCATCAAAAAGAGAATGTCCCAGTATATGTAGGCCAAGCCAGCCTGTTGCACCAGTTAAAGTTAAGTTCAAACGTATGCTAGTTTCAATGTACATTTTCACTAAGTCTGAGTTTACGCATTACTAAAATTTTAATGGTTACAGTAACTGAAATAGCTCCAACATAGACATAAGTTACAACTCAAAACCTAAACCTACGCCCTACTAAGTGTAAAGTCTGATAAATGGCAAATCGATCTGATAAATGGGAACACTTGAGGACCCGGAGGAGCAAAATAATACAGCGTGGTTTACATTGGCAACATGAAATTAGATCACAGAACTGATAAAGAACCAAATTACAATTTTAGCTAGCTAACAATAAAAATAAATAAATAAAATATGTTCACCCTATGAGTGGTAGGGGGAATTGCATTGGGCCTAGCTACATAACTTTTATCCTGTTGAAATTAATGGTTACATCACATGAAGTCACTATTGTTGTCTGTGTCATTTACATCTAATTGTATAGATTTATTTCTACGCTATACAATTGTCAAGATATGCCAGATCCACGTGTCGGATTTTCACCAAAGGTTAAGAATTTCTTCCATGCCCCCATTACCTGAAATGGGACATGTGATATGCCTGTTCAAATTCTAGCCACTTTTTAAGCTTTTTGTTGATTATTGCAACACCACATGGCCAATCAGCACTATAGTTGTTCAGTTCATGAATCCATTCGGAAGTTATATGCCTTTTTGTGAGAAGCCATGGCCAACGCCACGCCACGCCACACAACGCCACGCCACGCCACACTCTTTTTACCTCCGTTGGCGGAGGTAAAAAGAGAAAAAGGAACCGAACATGCCAGACCCTTGCCGTGACCATGTAACAGGTGTAATCTTTTGTTGTTTTAAAATGGCACAAATAGGGTGCAATAAATGGGCTGTTGTCAAAGATGGATCTTCAGCAATGAAAGAAGATGCTTGCATGAGCAAAATAGAACTCGGGGACAAATATAATTGACAATGCAAAATAGGTCATACCTGACAATAGACAAATATGGTGCAATCACTACACCTGTTCTTGAACATGGATCTTCAGCAATGAAGGAAGACTAGAAATATGGAGACACTAGTGTTACCATACACACACACAGCTTAGTAAGTGGCTATTAGCTAACATCATAGCCTACGGCCGTTGTTCATAGCACAGATATAACGATTATGCAAAGTTACAAATGCACCAAAGACTTAGTCTATGTCTTAACCAACTCTAGGTACATATGCATTAGCAATATGATAAAAAAATATGAACTTTAATGAACAACACTGTATAGTGTTGTGAACATGACCTACTGCTTGCATGAGCAAAGAAGAACTGGGAAGGTAGAGTGTGTCATACCCTTAAAGACAAGCATGTAAGCATTTTAACTAGTGTTAGAACACTTTGGCAAAATACACATACACAACTGCCACAGTGGAAAATGGAAGCATTATTCTGTTACACGTGACAAAAAGGTGATTGTCTTACACAAAGCATAGCAAAGAGCATACAATTACACAGACATGCACAGCCCATTGGCAAGATAATACATAGCTTATTATTGCCAATGTTTGTTGTTTATCATAATTGTCAAGTTAGCATAGTTTAGCCAGTTGAAGGGACTTACTGGTCAGTCATTTGCCCTCTCAGTCCAGCTGGTGTCTTGCTCTTTCGACAGTTTATCCTGTTGATTGTATAGAGGAATGTTTCTAAGTCGCCGCTGTCAGCATGTGCATTGAAACTTTGATGTTGAGTAACACATAATCAGTGTCCATGGATCCTAACCCATGGATTTAAGCAAAAACTGCATGGTCCCATTCCCTGCAGCATACACTGTCAATCTCTGTGGGCAAGGCTGTGCAATGTCTGCACATGCACCACCAGTTACCGTACTGTTAGCCAGTGCCCCTCCAGCCCCTCCGTCTGTCCCTCCTTCCCTCCCCAGTGTTGTCAAAATCACTGTGCTAGGATTTGTGACATAATTTTGACACAGCAAATCCTGAAAACCCAGACTTAGGAAAACATAAATACCCGAGTAGAGTTGGTATTTCCTAAATAACCTGGCCCCTCCCTACCTCTCCGACCTCCTCCCCCATCACACTCCTTCCCGTCGCCTCAGGTCCGCTGACATAAACAGCCTGATAATCCCCAGGACCAAGCTCCGGACCTGGGGCGACAGGGCCTTTTCAGTTGCTGCACCCTCCCTCTGGAACGCCCTCCCCATCCACATCCGTCAGGCAACTACACTAACATCCTTCAAACAGGCTCTCAAGACCCACCTCTTCAAACTGGCTTTCCCCTGCTAAAACATCCTCCCCTCTATCCCATGATTCAAATTTTAAATTATTTTATTTTGTTTTATTACATTTTAAGTACCTATTAAATGATTTTACTGTGTGTAAAATTTCACTCTATCTGTAAAGCACTTTGAGTATCCAGAAAAGCGCTATATAAACTGAATGTATTATTATTATTATTATTATTATTATTTCCAATCGGAAGCACTGACACTCTATGTTCACCTAGGGGCTCATTGTCGCAAACTATAGAGTACCATAGGACACGCTAAATCACTATAGTAATACTATAGAAATATTATAGGGATTTTTCGCTCTGTGTATTTAGGCTGTATTTTAGCCTACCTATTTTTCTCTTGTCAGCTCTGTGCCTATTCATGAATATAGGCCTATAGCCTAATGTAACCTTTTTTTTCTTTAAATTAAAGTCAGTTAATCAGTGAAAAGGTAGGTGGTATGTGTAATGTTTCCTGTAAACAGCCAGGTGTTGACATGGGCACAGTGTTATGCTGAGGTAGGGAGCTTTGACAAAGTCTGAGAAGCACTCTAAGCTATTAATAGTTCAAAAGGTAAAAGTATTCTCATTGGAGGCTTCACACTGTACAGAAATCAGCTTAATTGACCACCTACGATGAGAACCCCAAACTATTAAACCAACCACCCTACCCAACCAAACTCATTCAGAAAGGGGTTACTACACAATATCTGTGCATCCCAATGTTCAGAAGCTGAACTGTGAGAATCTCTGCCATCATTACCAACATGATTGCTAAAGATATACAACCGATCAGTACCGTAGAGCAGATAATTATTTTTGCACATAATCTGCTTTAGCCTACGTACATTTTGGCTCACACCAAATGTTCACGTATTTGTTTAGACCACACATTGAATAGTCGACCATAAGAAAATGGACTTGTGCACATTCCAACTGGATAGAAGGTCTACTCCAGTTGGAATGTGAGGCTGTGAAGCTGACAGGACTGCATGCCTCCCTGTCTGTTTGTATTTGATACTACCAATGTGTTGTCTGTCCAAATCAACACATACTCATCTTGTATGACTCAAAGGGAAAAGTGTTTGAAGGCCAGAAATACTGTATACAGCTCCAGGTAATTTATGTGGTACAGGCTCTGAGAGGCTATCCACATACCATTCACTACCTGAACCTGGCAAATTGCTCTCCATCTTGAGGGCAGATTTTCTCCTGGCCTGGAGAATCCTGATACATTTGAGAGAGACTTTGATTTCTCTGCTGTGATGCACTCTTCCAACGTGGTAGTCCCTCATCAGCAGGAGACCCAATGGAGGCCTTGAATTCCCAGCAGTCTCAAACACATCTTGTATTTCACTCTATTGCCGAAATGAAATCAGGCCATACTTTTGCTCTTAGCTGTGATACAAAGGCTATGAATGAGACAGAATTTTGTTTTAGACATAGAAAGATGATCTCTTGCTTTGGGACAAATTTGCTCTTTTTGTGGTTTATTGCAAACCCCAGGGCTTTAAAGTGACAGATTAGCACCTCTGTATTTACAGTAGACTGACTCATTGTAAGCCACTATCCACACGCCTTTCTGTCTTAGAGGAGACAGCGCAACCTTTGTACAATTCGTGAATGTTAAGGGCACAAGGCTCAACATTCAACAGCACGAGGAACTCATATACGCGCCCTCAAAAGCAAACCTGAGAAGGTTTCTTTGTGTTTGATGTATCAGAATATGAAAATATGCATTATTGAGATCTACTGTTGTGTACCACTCTTTTGGACTCATGGATTGCAATAGCTGACGCTGTGTCAGAATGTTGAAATTATACCGTTCAGTGCTCTCAGATTGAGGATGGGGCTCATCACCCCACCTTTCTTTTACAGGCTGTAGAAGCCTGACTGGGCTTGTTTTTGGCTAAAAGAGAGGATATTTCATCTCTCAGAATATGTACAGAGCTCAATGACAGGCTTCCCCTGATCAAAGGTGGCCCCAGCATCACTCTGGAGCTGGCCATGAGCATGAAGGCAGCGTTGTGAGCCTGTGCTGCCTGTGCAGTGGATTTGTTCATTTTACCCACCACCTGAGATGAAAATCTGGGGTGCTTATGCGGTAATGGCTTGAGCTTAGGGCAAGTGAGGCAGCCCAGCTCCTTAGCTTTATCCATTTCCATGAAATAATTAAATCCTTTGATCAGAACCCTGGGCTCAGTGACATCCATGTCCAGCTGGGACGAGGGAGTCAGCCCCCACTCCTCCTCCTGAGCCAACATCTCTGAGCCCTACAGGTTGGATAGGAAGGGTTTCAAGTGTTGTTGATTCAGAAGTTTGAAGCTCATATGCAAAAAATTCAACCTTTATTGCAGGGTCCTGTCATCAAAGCGAGGGGAAGGCTCCTTGAATGAACAGGGTTGTTAGCAAGGCAGGTGTTGCTGAATAGCAAGCAAGAATCAACTTGCGGCTAATTGCTTGCAAGTACAGAGATGGCAACGATGTTCCATGAAGGCCGAAGTGTTCTTCTAGTAGAACAGTTACATTGGTGGTGGTTTAGATTGGTGGTGGAGAACTGACCCCAAAAGAGTAAATTTCTCTACTCCAAGAAGCTTGAGTGTTGAGGTCGTCTCTCAGCCAATGTCTCTGGGAGTCGTAACTGAACAGAGTGAACTCTTGGTATCTGTCGATTCAGCTTTTTTGACCAATTATTATTTTGTCTGTCTGAAGTTGACGTCATTTCCGTCAACCCTAGTGTTGACTTTACCCTATGTCAATGTATATGAGGTTACTTCATATAAGCAGTCTAAAAAGCATATTACTTTGATTTTGAAATATGTTGTAGGACGCATCAACACATCTCGCTCACAAACATCCATTCAGTACAATTTACATGAACGACTAAATTAGTTACTGAACTACACTAGCTAGTTGGAATGTTCCATCTTTTGCAAAGGAAACAAGCTACGGTAGCTAGCTAACTAGCTACAGCTTCACAGGCTACTGTGAAAATTTGTTGGCAGTTACTGAAGTGAGCCTGAACTCATACTTTAGCTAAGTCCCAAATTGCATCTCAAGAGGTAAAAACGTACCCATGTGTGACAGCGTCTACTCCCTACTCAGGCAGAACAGCCCCGCTATCAACAGTTGGTACCTTCTATGTTGTAGTTCTCCATCATTGCAAACAAAGTATTTTCTGTACGTTTCTGCGCCCTAAAATAACAGAAACAAGCAAATTGTCTAAAAGCTTATGCTACGTAGGGTGCAGAAGACATAATACTTTGCGGTCAATGGAAAATTGCATTCGCCACTTAGCTGCTAGTCAACTACAGGAAGGCTTCAGCCTACACTTCTGCTTCTGCTCACTATACAAAGTCGATTGAAAAAGAACTTGCCTTTTCTGCCCTGCCACTGCTGGATCCTGGACTGTGCCCCTTTAGGAAGGAAGCAGTATAAAGCATTTGCAATGATAAAGCCTCTATATCATTCTCTTTGATCTCCATATTTTCCTCTGTGCCATTTTAATGATTTGTTAGATTGTTTAATTATTTCGCCATGTGATTTATAATGACTAAAAATTATTTAACATTTCATACTGTGTGTACGCTAGACTGTCAATAATCTTTCCAACCATTCATTACACATTCCTCTTTTATGTCTTAGGATGTTGGGAAGATGAGAATGGAGGCTGTACCTGTTTCTGCTTGGCTGTGTGCCTAGCTAACCAATGGAGAACTGACAAGAACTCTGCTGGATGGAGGCCAAGATACTGGATGGAGAAGACGAGGAAGCACAGAGTATTGCGGATCAGTTGTTTTGTTTGCGCTCTTTCTCAGCCAATCCAAACTAGATGCAAAGTATTCTGCAATGTGCCTCATTTGTTCACTCTTTCACGTCACCCATGGAGAGATGGCAAAAATAATCAGGGTAGAGAGCCAAGGCTAAAGAATCATACTTCCTAAATTTGGGAATTACAGTCTTATTTATTCTACAGATTTTACGGTGATAACAAAATAATTAGTAGACAGTAGGCAACTCTTCCTCCACGCAGCTCCAGTGGATTCATATCGATTAGAGACCATAGAGGAGGGATTAGAGCCAGTAGCTGAAGATGGTAACTGTCATGGGGAGGTGTGAAGGGCAGGCTTCGTGGTCACTGTTGTTTGCTGGGCTGGTGCTAACAGTAATGGGGATGGCTTTGGAATATGAGGGGGTTCCTGGTCAGTGGACACGCTATGGCCAGTGGGATGCCAGGGCATCAGGTGAGCTCAGCTTTATTCTGAAAACCAACATCAGCAAAGCCCTGATGCTCTACCTGGATGATGGAGGGAACTGCGACTTCCTGGAGCTTCTAATTGCAGATGGGAGGCTGCAGATGCGCTTCACCATCCATTGTGCTGAACCGGCCTCCCTGCACACAGAGACGCGTATCAACGACTTGCGCTGGCACCGAATCCTTCTCTCTCGAAATTACAGAGAGACCAGGCTGGTGGTGGATAACGAAGAGAAAGTGGCTGAGGTCAAGTCCAAGAGGAATGAGATGGTAGTAGCCAGTGACCTCTATGTAGGTGGGATCTCACCAGATGTGCGTCTATCTGCCCTGACATCCAGCACTGTTAAATATGAGCCACCATTCCAGGGCCTTATAGCCAATTTGAAACTGGGGGAGGCACTACCAGTACTGTTGGATGGTCAAGGTGTTCATAGTGATTTGGAGTATATATGTGCCACACACTCTCCCTGCAGCAACAGAGGCCTGTGCTCCATCCACCAAGGAGAGGTCCTCTGTGACTGCACCAACACCGGCTACAGGGAGAGGTACTGCCATGAAGGTGAGAAAAATATACAATGATTTTTATTGTTTTTATGAAGCAAAAACAAATTATAATTTTTTTGAGGGAATTCTTTGGATTCTTAGCTATGATCACATCTGACTAGATGTGCTGCTGTCTATGAATGTTTGGGGGTTTTAGAAATGTTTTGATGTTATATGTATGGTGTTGATTGCATTTTCAGTTAAAGCCCAGGGTTTTACATATTTCACAGGGCTTTACTTCACTTTTTGTATGTGGAAATATTTCTACTCAAGTGAAACATTATCATGATATTAGGGCTGCACAATTTGGGCATAAAAGTATAATCCAGATTATTTAGCAAAATTTTTTGATCACGATTATTAATCATGATTATTTGTCTAAATTTCAGGAAACAAAATATTGTATTTATCAATTAGCTCATGAGCTACCTATAGCTACTACTAGCACACTCAGCAAAGACCAGTTTCTCAAAAGAACCATCAATAAGATCATGTCACCCTACTGACTTACAATGGCCTAAATTTATATTACTACTAAGAACTTTTGAGAAACTGGAATTTGTTCAGTATGCTGGTAGTAGCTTGATAGCTCGCGAGCTAATTGCTGGTGGTAAGCAACATTTTACCCCCAGCTAACTGCTAATGCTAGCTCTTACTGTCCCTGGATTTACTCCACTGCTGTTAGATGGGTTGGAGGAGGATTGTGATAGCACACGGTCAGGTTAGTGCTCTACCTGGTCTGTCAGACCAGGCTAAAGTTGAGGCATCCCCGTCCCTGACATTGTGCTGGCTTCCTAGCATTAGCAACATGCTACAGTCTACTGCAGGCATGTCAAACATACGGCCCGTCGGATGATTTCATACGGCCCGGCATACATTTCTGAGTCTGCCAAAAAAAAAAGCTAGTCTCTAGCTCATTTCTGTCAAAAGTTATGATTTTTAAAAATAAATACCCCAAAATCCCAAATGCTCCCTCCAGCCGCTAGAGGGCAGCAAATGTGTAAAAAATCCTCAGCAGAAAAAAATCCTCAGGTTCTATGAGCATAGGCGAAGCCTTCTAACGCTTCGCTATTGGTTTACCCATCGCGCCTTGCGCACGTGCTGACTTTTTTCATCTACGCTCTCATCCAATCAGGATGAAGGGCTGGTGGGCGCACCCCTATATAAAGCCCCTACGCCCACTGCTCTGCTCCCATTTTTCTTCAGCTCGACTTGAAGTAACTACAACAATGAGAGAAGCTCCAGCCCCAGCTCGTCGCTGCCCCAGATGTCCTGGCTACCTCGCCGGGCTTGACACCCGCACTCTGTGCTTTGAGTGTCTGGGCGAGCAGCATTCACGCCGGGGGCTGGAAGCCGCTAACAC
>OMLI01088197.1:7207-20260 GCA_900302605.1 Rondeletia loricata | reverse complement strand
GTTCGGTCCTCTGCTGCACGTTCTGAAACTGAACTGCAGGTAAGCAACGTTAGTATCAAAATATACACATTTTAATATTAAAATAATATCGGAAATGTTAAACTTTGCTTCTGTTTCATTTCCCAATGAAAAATTTACGTTTTGTTTGTTCACATTGTCATACAACAATAGTACATTTTTCTGTAGTTATTGTAGAAATGACTTTCTCAGGTACTGCACTATCATGAATATAGAGATAGAGTTACATTCATAATCCAATGTTACTGAAGATGAAATTGAGGACTTTAATTGTTGGCTGTGTGGGTTTGTTTGTTGTGAGTTTGCTGGCTTGTTAGTTAGCAACCTGCCAATGGCATTGATATGGAATAGTCTTTTTTGACGTATTTCAGCATTATGCTGTTAGTCATTTGCAGAGCCAGAAGAGAGTAGCGTGGGTAAAAGAAAAGAGAAGACAGATTGATCAGCGAGGAAAATGGATTTGACCTCTACATTCAAGCTGAGTATTAATTCACTGTATTAAATATGCCCTTTATATACAGAGCAATATTCTTTCAGGGGGCCCAGAATTGCAAGTTACACCCCTGGGGAGAAGTGGCCCTCTGCATACATATGGCAATAGTTATCTTGTCCTCAACAGCTCCACTGGGAATGATAGATAAAATATTCAGCTGTTATTGCACCCTCTCCTCATTTTCTAGGACTACTTTTGATCTTTTCAGTATATTTGGCAAAGGCACACTCAAGCGTTAAGGGTAGAGAAGCAGGCTTCTGACCGGAAGCCAGGGGCGTAGCTAGGAATTCTGGGCCCCCTGAAAGAATATTGCTCTTTGCCAGGGGGGGTTCCCTACCTCTGCTTTTGATTTCCCTACCTCTGCTTTTGATTTCCCTACCTCTGCTTTTGATTTCCCTACCTCTGATCATTAAATGTCATTGCCGGTGGGGACACGCTCCCCCCCCCCGGTATGTTTTATTCTGTCAGTGAATAAAATACATTAATTTCTCAAGGGGCACTTTTTCTCGACTGGAAAAACTCGCTCTCTTGCTGTTACTTTGCTATAACTATCGCTATTGCTCTCTCCACCTACACGTATAACCCACAACTGAATGCAACAAGTTTACACCCGTTCTCTGGGGGTTGTCGAAAAGCATTTTGGGAAATGTAAGAAATCACTAACTGAAGTAGCAGTAGACGAGGCACGTTGAGGGAAAATGGGTACACCAAAAAAGTCTTCCCTGGATAAATAAACACAACATTTTTTACTTACGCTATGTACTCCTCTGTCTTGTTGAATTTCTTGGCAAGGTACTTGGCTGAGGCTTTGCTGGGTATCTTGACAAAGGACATCTCTTTACCGTAGCGTGTCATGTTGCATGGCGTCTCGCACACACAGTAGTCATTGTCCCTCTCGACCAGGAAGTCTAAAAATGGAGCGAGGAGAGAGAGAGAGAGAGAGAAAGTGTGAGGGAGCGAGAGGCATGGGTTCGGGGGAGATATGTCATCACCACAGGGCATCGGGACAGCAGAATGCCAGCAGAGTGAGGGACGTCAAAGAAAGCGTGTGAGAGTGTTGTGGAAAGACACTGAGAGGAGAAACTCCAGAGAACGGGGAAGTAATACAAAAGAACACACAGACCTACAGAGTCAAACAGACGGTGGCCGACACGTGAGACAGTGCCGTGAACGAGCGAGAGATTGTAAGTCGATACAAAAACAAGCAAGAGACAAGAAAAGCCTGAAAGCTATCAACTGAGGGACAGACAGCAGCCTACAGGGGAGTTTGAGGGGGGACAGCCTCAATGCTAGGCCTGAGGTTTGGTATCAAGAGAATGGTTAGCACCAGGCCGGAGGAACACTGTTATCTGCTCGGATCTGGGGCTCTGAACAGTGGGACACGACACACACACACACACACACACACACACAGACTGCTGGGTTATCTCCTTACCTAAGGCAGGATCTGCACACTCCTTGTACTGCTCCGGGGTGCAGTATGGGGCATCTCCTAAGGACAGGCAGAGGAAACACAATGTTCTCAGTCTGAGCAAAAAGGAGCAGGGGAAGAGGGCTTCAAAAAGGAATGAAGGATGAGGAGATCTGGGCTTGTAATTAATTTTGTCATTACCGCTCTTATCAGGACTGGATATTCTTCGCAAATTTGATCTCATCTCCTAATTGATTTCATTAACTTTTGTAGTTTCGCTGCCTCTCTTCATCTCTCTCGGCCTCCTTCACCCTCGTCCCCATCACCCTCTCCATCTTTCCCTCCCGCTCCCTGGCACTCAAACCATCCCTCTCCCTCTATCAGGGCAACACAGGCAGAAGACATGTCCTAGATGGAGAGCAAATGATCTCCCAGCTGCAATTATTCATTGCATGTGGTTCATGCTGGTTCATGCTTCATAGGAGATATGAATAGGAGCAGAGCACAATCCAAAGAGCAGAGGTATTTAACTGGGGAGCTCTCGATAGACCGACATTAATCACATGCAAAATCACTATAAGATACCAGCTAATCCCGATCATCACACGGACAGATTGTCTGGCTTTCTCTATACGCACACACAGCTCTGAAAGTGACCCTGATTGGAGAGTGAGACAGTCCCGGTGTAACAATTATTGGATAGGTGAGGCAGGGTTAACGGAGGCCAATCTAAATGTTTCCTCTGTGCAAATTTCACTTTCAAATCGCTGTCTGAGATGCCACACACACTGATTAAATGTAGGACATAGAAAGCAAATGCCAGCTGTAATCACTGCACAAACACAAAGTGAAAATAGTTTCGTTTTCTGATCCGTTGGAGTGTGAAAATCTCTAATTGTCTCCAACCACTGGCGCTTCAGCAAAAAGCTGTTTGCGCCGTAAGAATTGTTTTCGCCACCATTTAAAATGAAACCCTTTCCCAGCGGACCATAAAAACAGTTACTATAACACTCTACATCTGTGTGAATATACGCAGCGCGGACAGTGAGAACGAGTCAGAAGCTGTTTCGGCTCCTACCAGGCATATGGACCATCCTGCAGTTGCAGTTCTCAACCAGGTAACGTGTCTCACAGTCGATGCGGCAGGCCGTGATGCTGTATGAGCTGAAGAAGTCTGAGTCCATCGAAGTGGATTTGCAATCCCCCCACGGTGGGGGCAGGTAGGTCAGCTAAGAGAGAGAGAGACAGTGATGTGGAGCAACACCACTCCAGCAACCATTTAAAAGTGGGAATGTTGACTGAATGTAAAGTAATATGTATAGTCTACTGTGTGTGTATATGCAATCCTGTTGACCGTGTATCCTATGTCAATATGTACTGTGATGAAAAACGAAAATAAACTGTTTACATGACAAATTACTACACATTTATTGTACTTGGCAAAGAAAATGAATCTCATTCTGATTCCATGGTGGATGCATGTGTACTCAGTGGTTATATCTGTGGGAGCCTCTCTCCTATGTCTCTCCTGCTCAGCCCCCCTCTATGCCTTCGCTGGATTGCCTACTCTTCGCTCAAAAGAAGGAACGGTATATGGTACAGCTCTAATAGTATAAGACTGTCACTCTAAACAGCTTGCTGCAGGACAGGTTTGGTGCCAATTTCCCTGTGTTTTGACCCATAAAAATTAATTACGCACTGTGCGCAGATGCACTTGAGGGTGTAATATGTGCATGTATGGAAGGAAGTATATTGAAAACATTCCAAAAGAGTGCAGATTTAAAACAGTGTATTAAAATGAGAACTATTCATTTACATTTCAAGCACCAAAAAAAAATGCATTAAATCAAGCAGGTAGCTATATAACACAGTTTCTGTTTCATCAATTCAAACAGTGCACCACCGAGTGCTCAAATAGCGATAAATTAAAGGCCACTGTTATGATTTAGGGACCTGCATTCTACAATTCCTACTGGAGTGTAAGAAGCAGCCACGTGCCACAGACAGGATTTGGTTACTAATAACCCTAAGGCTATATGTTCAACAAGCACATACAGTATTTACACACATACACACACATACACACTCAAGAAAACCAGTCAGCTCCCTCTGAAATCTAATCAGGACTCAGGAGTCTGTAATGGTTTCTCTATTTGTTGTCACATCAAGGACATCTCACAAAGTCAAACAGAACATAAAATCCATCAGAGCTGGACATAATGCGATGAACATCATTAGGTGGTTCTGTATTTGTCCACCCCGTCGTGTGGACCACACCTGTTGGAGGAGCCATTCGACTGAGTAATGGTTATTTTATGCTCAGAGGCCCTCTATTTATTTATTTTTATTTTCAAAAGCTCTATTCAGCCGTCCTCGTCTATCCGCATTATTTCCCATCGGTTAAACTTGTGCAGAGGCTTAATTCTGCCAGTGCAGACAAAAGTGAACGTGGCATGAGTGGTTTAAGGACATTTTAGTGTGCTGTTAGCCGTTTAACAACCTAGAAGAAAACAGATCATACCATGTTGTGTGACCTCAATTCCTAATTCCTTATTTAAGTGAGAGAGCAAGCGAGAGGGAAAGAAGTAGAAAAAAGAGGAAAGGCAAGAGTAAGCAAGACCTATTGGTGGATAACAAGAGAGAGAGAGAGAAGAAGAGAATGAGAGGAAGATGAAGAAAAGCAGAGAGGAACATTTAAAAGTTTTTGCTTTCCATGTTAAGCAGGAGGGAATTTCAGATTTTTCCTTTTGTGCGAGAGTGGTGAGTGACAGCTTGGCTGGCTGAAAAGACCCTGACAGATTTACACTACAGAGCAGCTGAAGCAGGGAGTTGAATGAATGTGAGTAAACTGCATTAGATTAATGAAGTGTGAGTCTGCCAGAGAAAAACACAAAGACAGAGAGAGAGAGAGACAGAGAAGAGAGAGAGAGAGAGAGAGAGAGAGAGAGAGAGAGAGAGAGAGAGAGAGAAATCATATCACAAAGGACATGTAATGATCACTGGAGAGGAAAAAGGAAGGGATGTGGAGAGGAGAGAGAGAAAAACAGAAAGAGGGACAGTCTCCTGCAGACGCGACATTGGCAGCATACATAATCCTTCTGCAGTCTGCTGACACTGGGACACTAACAGAGAGGACGTGGAGGGACTGAGATCACTCCTCCTAACTCTATCATTTCCTCTCCTCTATCCATTATGTATGGTTCTGCACCGTATTAGCGACCAGAGTATATGATTTCCATCTGGTTATTTGCTTGCCATCCCACCCTCAGAATTATTCACAGTTGAGCCGAACAGCGCACACGGCTGCTTCGTTTCACAGAAGACGGCATTCCACATACTGAATGGGAAAGGGTGTGTTTCAAAATAATGATGTGGTGGCTCAATGTGGCACGCATCCGGAACAACCCAAATCAAGTTGTAACTGACTTTGATTTCGACATGTTTTTCAAGGCACCATGTGCAGGAACTATTGATGGCACAGTTGGACGGTGTACACCAAGTTTAGGTTTCTTTAACAACAGCAAAATAAAAGTATTGATACCAAGTATAGATGGCAGGGCTAAGCTGGGGGGAAAAAACTGGAATTTCATGCTTGTCTTAATGTTAGCCATGTTGACATTAGGGGTGTCGCGATATACCGGTTTTGCGATAATCGTGGTATTTAAAAAAAGAAAATACTAATATCATGTAAATAATCCAGCCATGATATATCGTGGCTGGAATATTTAACTTCATGTGACTGTTTCAGTTGATAATCTGATGAATCTTATTTGTTGACTGCCATAAAAAATTCATTGTAATCAGTTGTTTTCAGTTTTTAAAGAGAAAACAAACAAACATTGGAGAAAAATAAAGTTAAAGATGCATTTTAAGTGATTGCATTATTTTTTTAATGATTGCTATAGATATCGCGATAATATCGTTATCATGATATTTTTTGCCATGCTAATCGTATTGTGAAAATTTGATATCGTGACAGCCCTAGTTGACATACACATATCTGTCTGTCTCCACTGTGAACAATGTTACATGGTAAGACTTAATAATTTTGTAATGCTAATGTCCTAAAGAGAGACTGGCAGCACTGCTGGCGAGTTAACTGTTCCAAGTAAGCATATGTATCTAATGACAGCCATATAAACCACAAAATGCTTTACTAATCACTGCTACTAGAGCCAAATAACTTAAATTATTCAGTTATTGGTAATGTCACAATGATATTTCTAGGTGGTTCGTATACACTCCACTGAAGTGGGACATCCTTCTATGTTTGCATCCTTTTGACTAAGCCAGAGATCAGTCTGCGCACACGCAAAATATGTCTTCAGAAGAACAACTGTCACCTTACAAAATCAGACAAAAGGAAATTGTTTACTCTCCCAGACAAGAACGTTGCTTATATATATTGTACTCCATTCAGTATGTCATTGTGCCATCGATCCCAAGACGTACCCGTTGTTCCTGACAAGAGACGAAGGTCTGGAACCCTGGTGCCACGCCGAAGCCCAGCTGGTCGATGAATGGCGGCTCCTCCTGGGTGTGGATCTGAACTTTGATCCCCGCCTCAAACGACGTCTCATCTGTTAAGAGAGGGTTAGGCCAAGGGCATCATGAATCACATGCACACATTGGTATGCATGCTCTATCAAAGTCAAACAGCAATCATTACCAATCACTTGGAACAAAAGCTGTGGATCGTAATGGTGGAATGTGTTTCAGAAAAAAAGATTACAATAAACACATCAGAAATTGTAAGATTTCTAAGGAGTAATTGCTTGTTCTTTATTTACACCTATACTTTTCCGGACACCCACACTGTAGTCTTTCAGGGGTTAACAATAGCTGGAATGAGGTTTGAAAGGACAAAGGAGATGGACTCCTTAAGTGGCCTGGTTGACGACACTGCACGCCCCAGAGGAGGCTTATTTACTGCAGGGGAAATGAGAGTGAATGGATAAATTAATAAATAAATGATGAAAAGGATAAAAGGAAAATCAATACAGCTGACAGCTTCTTTCGATCCAGCACTCTGCCGTATAGATTTTACATGAAGCAGATGGGCCTCCCTGATACTAAGATCAGGGAACATCACAACGACACACGGTGACTCAAACCTAGTGAAAACATATTTCCATCACATTTGCTGAGACCTGCAACTGCTTATCGTGGCGATTGCACGATTTAGTGTCTTTGAGAAGGAGCTATGGGATAAAGTAGGATGTCTGATTCCTGCCGCCTTTTCTCCCTGGTTGTCACCTGGTATCTATTCTTCTGATTGCCAGTCTTTCTCACTTTTTTCAATTAAAGGGCTCGGGGATGCAACTGGAATTCAGCGAGAGAGCTTCGATAAAGAGAGTGACAGACATTAACAGTAACACACTGCTCGTCTGAGGCTGGATACAAAGCCATTTGTGCTGCTGCCAAGAAGAGTGCTTGAGGCTTGGAGCAGCACATAAACATAACTAGCGCTAAAGCTCTACTTGGAAAAGTTATTGCCATCTTTAAGTCATGCCCATCTGTCATCCTTATACCATTATATATTATTATATTTGGGCTCAACCATGGAGCCAAATGGAAAATCGACCACAAAGGGAATGACCATACTAGCATGTTCAGCTCACTAAGTCTCAAAAGAATTTAATTGCCTCTGCTTTGTTGTGAAAAAATTCTGGGTACACTCAAGTCGGGTGACACTCTGACTTTTGGGGGCCCTAACATTTGATTTGGTACCCCAACTTGATTGAAGCCACAGTTGTCATTCCACCCCACTTTTGCCCACCCATCAGTTATAAGATAGTTTTACCCCTAAAATATAGTAATCATAAACAAAGATCATAATATGACTGAGCACAGAAAATTGCAAAGTAATATACTCTATATGACCAAGAAACATGGTTCTGGTTTTAGAAGGAAAATCAGAAGCGTGTAAATTAAGACGATGCCACCACGCTCCCTCGTTGTTATGTGTTCCTTTAATCTCCTACATGTCACAACAATTCTCACTGACAGCTAAGTGTGTTTAGACCAGTTGTTTGAACTGGCAAGTTAAGCATTGCATGGCATCACACATTCCATCTCAGCGTTAAATGCAAGTAGACAGGCTAAGCAAACAGGTAAGAAATGTGTTGGCTAAAATCGTTGGCTATATAATGGTCAATCTGCATCATTTGGCTGTAGTGACAAAAGCTTTAGGGCTTTAAAGAGAAGAATAACAACCAAGGTATGATCTACAAGGAAGAGTTGGCTATTATATGATGCACAATCTATCAAATTTTGTTCATTTGCATGCATTTCTGATCGTTTTATTATGAGACAGGCTTTCAACTATAGTAATCTTGTAAGTTGCAAACAAAATATATTAAAACTATGAACCAATCACCTTGAAAACACATATTCAGCATGGAAAGTGACTCAAAAATCAAATAATATAAACAGTAGTCTTGCGTGTAATCCAGTAGGCTTCTATGAAAAGTATGTAAAGTGTGTGTATGTGTGTGTGCATGCGTGTATATTGCACTTTTTGCATCCTTAGGTTTTCACCGCGTCCCCTCTTGTAAAAGCCTTTAATCATTTAATAATATTACGCGAATAGCATGGAATATTAATATGATTACAGCATTTAGATCTGGAGTAGCCACAAGTCCATATTTAAATATTACTGTTTGATCACAGCATATTGGTTTGTGTTCATGCTCAGTGATTATCGTGAGCACTGTTGTTCTGTGACCAATAGTGAACTGGGCCGTTACATACATTTCCCTTATGCTTATGAAATATTGATACAAACACACAGCATCTTATGCAACCACATTAAAAGCATACTTAAAAGACCAGATAAAACGGTAGAGGCAGACTAAAATAACATAAGATAATAATTCTGCATGCATTTAGAGAGTTACAGTTTCATGTACCTCACCATAAACCATAGAGATGAGGAGAAACAATATGTTTCTGGCACTGAGGAGGCTGAGCCCTGCACTCAGTGCCTGTTTTACGCAGATGAGGGGTCGGCCCTGACTCAGTGGAAGAGCCTAGCCTCCATTGATTTTATATCTGGCAAATGGTTCTGCTCTTGTTTGATTCATGCAGAAAGTAAGCCTGACTGACAAGTGATACAATTATATCACAATAAAAGAACATTTCTCCTAATCAATATCTATCTGTCTTGATACAGAATAGTCGATAATATCTTGTGGACACTGCAGGTGCATTTCAACTGTGTGCATCACTCATACTCGACAAGAATGGACATGATATTTCACATGATTTCAGATTTCAACCGAGCACAACTGTGATGCCAATGGCAGATTGGGAAAACAAAACTTCTACCAATTTGGCCTGAAGTATGCACTTGTCCACCACACTCAGTGGATTTAAGGTTGTACAATTAAAGCAAAAAAGGATGGTAGGCAATCCACAATTTTACAGAAATGTAGCCCAGTTAAACCTCTATAGGGATTAGGGGGAAATCCCATGTGAGATGTTTTCTCATAGACCTTCTTAGAGCACTGATACCAAGAAAAAAGTTAGGGTTGGCCACTTTGGTGTTTAATTGATCAAAAAAACAAATCCCTTAAGCCATCCCTTAAGGGCACACATACACACCAATCTTATGGTTTTAGCTGACACTTTCTGAACTGGGAATGGGATGCAGCATGTGATGTACCCTCCAGGTAAGCTTACCAGTCTCTCCCCAGATGGGCAAGTATTCGTCCTGCTGGATGTCCAGCATTAGCTCTAGGCCGTTGCCCATTCCACCCTTCATCGTCACCAGCAGCGGGCGCCCATTTTGGCCCGAATTAAAGGTGTAGCATTTCCCATAGCGTGTGAATATCTGAAATATACAAAGAAAAAATATAGGAAGCTTAGTGAGAACTATCCGCAACACAATGACAGAAGAGTAAAGGAATATGTAGGCCTCTCAATCTCAATCTAAATATCAATCCTAACATGAATGCAATATCTCAATCAATGTGTTAAATCCTTGAGAGCAGGGCATTTTTTTCTGAAAAGCATCTTGGCACTGAACTAATTCTTGTTAGACTGTCAGCTAAAAGACCTCACAGGTCTTAGTGTTGAGATGCTGTTGACAAACCGAGCCCTAAACCTGACAGCGCTGTATGATACCTGCTTAAGTGAATATATGTGGAGTTTGATTCCAGAATGAGATATTCACCATTTGAAAGATTTCACACATACACATCAACAAAATGATTGCTGGCATGAAAGTAAATCTCACTAATAAAAATGATTGGCGTTCCTTTCTATCTTGAGCCCTTTATGACCATTTTAGATCATGTAATCATCTGTTTGAAAAAATTTATTTAGCATTGAACAACAGGCAACAGTTTCGTTTTTCTAAATGCATATATAGCATTTTGGAATGAAAGCTTTTCATATAACATCACGCTATCTTGACAAAAGAAAGCCTTTATCAAACAAAATACTTAAGGAAGGCATATACTATACATGCTCTAGTTCTACTTTGATCTCTATGAAACACATATCTGGGGATGCATTATTCCTGTTAATGATACCTTTTAGTTTAACAAACATAGTGCAGTCTCCCGAAAAGCTAACAATGACTGCCCTTAGACTACAAGCTAAGCTAAGCTACTGTCTCGTTAGTTGATCAGCCAGTGGCTGCCACTGCAGAGCTACTGTAGAGAGCAGGAGTGCAACAGGGAACTGTGACCTGTGGGGAAAGACATGATTGGCAGTTGACTAATGGAAGTGTAATCTAATCACAGACATCAGGGAATGGAAAGCCATGGCCAGGATCCAAAATAAAATGTTCTTCCACTTGTGGTGTCATGCAGGATGATTGTTTGCCCTGTATCAAAACATCTTGGCTCACAATTATGGAAGAGCATTTTTGATTGCTCATGGAAAACCTAGGACATGTTAAATTCGTAATTAATGACAAAAAGCTAAAAAAGAAAAGAAAGTGGAGGACTGGTTTGTGCAGAAAAAAACAAACACGAAAAGAGGTGTAATAGGGAAAAGACTGAAATGAGTGTCTTCCTTTTTGTCCTCATCCCAGGCTTCCCAGGCATCATAAAGCGGTGTGAGGACAAGGCAACCATTGGAGAATACACTCAACATTCAGTGGAGATTAGATTTCATGGTAAGACAGAGGTACAAATAACTACATCATGACACAGACAGTCTGTAGGATGCAGCCCCATTTCTTCTGCATGTATTGTGAAGACCTTGGAACACACAAGGAGGCGTTTATGACGTGACTTATGACTCAGACATTACTGCTTCATGACAAATGACTCAAATGTCACATATCGCAGATGCATGGAGCAGAAAATGTCTCACAACGGCAAACTTTGTATTGCGTTCAGTGAAGTGTACAAGAAAGAGTGTGTATTTATGATGAATTGCCTCCCAGGGCGCAGACGTAGACGCTCTTAAAGATACAAACTCTGGTGAAATATAATGAAATTCCTTATCATAAGTCTGACACAATATGAGATGTGACCTTTCAAGTGTGTAACTGGCAACACTGAGTCAAGAGCAGTGCCTGTAACACCTGCCTATGGGCAGTGACTCGGCAGCAGGATACAAACATCGATAAAATGGCCCTGAAATCCATCTTCGTCCTGGAGTCGCCTCTCACTATAATCAGATCACTGTTTGTCATTACTCCTTGGAATCTAAGGCAGGAAAATCGTATGACTTTACGGCACCACCCGAGTCAGCTGCGCAGAAATACTGACAATAACAAAGGGCAATGCTTTTAGCCCGAGACTATTGTAAGGACGGAAATGTTTTCCCCATGAAACCCATTCAACGGCTGAACCAGCCATTCATTACCCAATAATCTCCTAAACCTTAATGTTCTACATAACCACGACAAACACCCAGTTTGTTAGGGCTACAGCTCACCTAGACAGTCTTTTGTTTGAACATTAGGAGGAGGCAATGCTCACACCGAAGAGAAAAGCAGCAGGTAGATACACATTGTCAAGACAGGAGTGATAAGAAGAAAGCAGGAGAGTGGATTATAGGTGATTTTGTGTGTGTGTGTGTGTGTGTGTGTATGTATGCATCTCTCTGTGTGTATCTGTCTACACCTGAGTGTGTATGCATTTGTGTGAGAGTATGAACATGCACGCTTGCCTGTGAGTGTGTACATGTGTCTGTGTCTGCGTGTGCGTGCATGCGTACGGACATGCCTGGCTGCATCTGTGTGTGTGTGTGTGTGTGTCTGTGTGTGTTGATAGTGAGGTGATTGACTAAAGGAGGCCTGTAGTCAGAGTTGCTGTGGTAACCAAGAGACTGTGCTGGCTGCATTGAGTGGAGCGGAGTGAAGAGCGGCAGCAGTGGGTGCCGGTGGTGACCTTGGGGACTCAGGATCTTCATTGTGTTGGATAGTTTTGAGGCTTATGCTACAGCCTCAACATGCTTCTTCATGTCCATCTATTCAACAGCCAGTCTGTCTTATTCAGTCGTGACGACAGTGCTGTTGCAGGGTCAAATTGAGTGTTTGGATAAGGCTGCAAATATCACATACAAAATGGGAACTGTCTTTTAACTTGTAAACATAAATATGAAATATTTAAATCGACCCACCTATGAAAAAAACTACTGATAGAGACATCGACATCTCCCATACTCACAGGGTGTAGAAATGCCGCCGTCTCTCTAAGATGAATAATTCACAGACAGCCTGAGACTGTTGAGATGGCCAACGGCTATCCTTCACATGACAATGTGACAAGGATGCACAAGCTGTTCCCTAAAGTTGCCAGGGAACCATTGATTTCGAGATCAGCAGTGGGCACGCAGGGACAATGTGTCGTGACAGTTATAGAAAAGTACACTACCTTAAAAAAGGTTGTCTTTGTATGTGCACCTTAGCTTAGCTGCAGATTTTAAGGAAAAATCCACCCACATGAATTTCTCCCTGCTGTGATTGTTAAATGTTGCTGCAAAATGGTGAGTCTAGACAGAAGGCCTTGCTCTTTGATTCTCTCTATTGATGACATGACAACACATTGTCTACGTTTGGCCAGCTACCCGCAGAATAAGAAAAATACACCACCAAACAAAATGATCCCAGGAATGCAAAGTACATTGCCAGTAGCTGTTTTTTAACAGTGTTAACGTGTTTTGGGGT
>OMLI01088196.1:0-14251 GCA_900302605.1 Rondeletia loricata | reverse complement strand
GGGGGCGGTACCACCGCACCCCGCGGTGATGAGCCACATATGCAACCGCGGTGGGAAAATTTCTAACCGCGACAGCCCTACATGGGCTACAGGCATACAAATTATAAGTATCAATACTATGAGATTTTGATAAACACATTTCTTCATTTCAAACCAGTTTTTCAGTTTGTGGATTCTGTACGTTGTCAAAAACGTACTGAAGGTTGTTAAACTCCTGGGCCTTTATGGGTGAATAGGTGCAGATAATTCTGTCTTTATAAAGATCGAATTTGCATTTATGCCTGACATCATTTCTGTGTCAGCTGATGGAACTGGAGGGAGTGGTCCCTCTGGACTGCTGTCGCTTAGTGAAATATGATGAGTTCCACGAGTACCTGGAGCGCTCCTATGAAGGCGAGGAGGACACACCAATGGGCCTGCTGCTGGGAGGAGTCAAGTCCTCATACATGTTTGACTTGCTGCTGGAGACACGCAGGCCAGAGCAGGTGTTCCAGCCTTACAAACCCGGAGGTCAGTAGTCTGCTACTATTCATGTAGGTATCAGACTTTTCAAGTGGGGATCTCTGAAAGTGTGAAGGGGATAAACACTTTGTTTTAGACAGAGTAAGCATATGTATTTCCCCTTGTACAAAATTGTCTTGAGTGCTGCACAGTTAATTGTGTATAACTATATTTTGTTTGCGTTTCCCCAGTTGGAGTTTTAACGATTTGAGTTTTTGTTTCCACAAAAGTTTCCACAATTAAAAAATATGTTGTAACGTGCCAGAAGCGCAGTAAGTGCACTCAGTGTCAAGACTAAGTGTAATTAATGATTGTGGTTAGGATATCTAGCAAAATAATTAGGATTTGTATTTTAGCCATAATTGTTCAACCCCACTGTATTATGCGCAAGCTCACAGGTAAGTACAATAGAAACCTCACTAATCTGCACACTTCTAGATGCAAGAAAGGTACTTCAGTAATGTAGAACAGTAATAGCTGATGTTACTGCATGATAAGACTAAAATGTTTACTAGTAATGTCTTAGTGCTTTATGACTGTGTGTGGTGTATGTGCCTGCTCTTCTACAGAGGTGATGGTGAAGGTTCACGTTGTGGATCTGAAGAGTGAGACCATCGCTCCTCCAATCTGTGTCCGGGCTTACCTGAACCAGATGATCACTGAATTCAAACAGCTTATTGCACAGGTTATCTTTGCTTCTCTTTTCTCTCTTTTTTTTCTTCAATTTATTTTCTCTTTAATGTATTTTCTCTTCCTTTACTTCTTGACTTAATCTTTTAAGAATGGTCTGTGAGGGTGAGAGTTGTTTTACATTAGTGAGGCTGCACAAAGGTCTATTCTGGAAAGCAATTTTATTTAGCACTTTTGATAGTGCTATGTATCGTTTGAAAACTTGTGATTGATACCTTGATTTTGGTACCGCATTAGTTATGAGAATGTGAGATCCAGTCGGGCTTTGGCTGGAGTTACCTTATGTATATTTGTTCCCAGGCTACAGAGCTATCTGCAGAAACCATGCGTGTGGTCCTGGAGCGCTGCTATAATGACCTTCGGCTCCTTTATGTTCCCAACAAGACACTGAAAGCTGAGGGGTTCTTCAGGAGTAACAAGGTCCCTGGATTGTTTTTCTTTGATTTCTGACTTAAATGCTCACAGAATCTACTACATTTAAGCATTTCCTTTGTTTGATGCTGATGTGTAAGTGTTGTTTATCTGTAAAGATTGAGTAGAATATCAAAATGAACATCTCTAAAAAACTATTGAGTTTGATTATCTGTGATTTGTGGTTTGCCTCTCATCAGGTTTTTGTAGAGAGCTCTGAGTCAACAGATCACCAGGTCACTTTCACTGACTCTCTCTTGTGGAAACTGCTGGATCGCCACGGGAATACAATCCGACTCTTGGTCGTGCTGCCTGAGCAGTCTCCTGGTACTTTGACCAACAGAACTGTTTGCGTCGGTGATGCCAATGTGTCCTTTGAGGGGTCAAAGGGTAACAGGAAGTCTGTAGAGGCTATCCTTGAGGAGAGCACAGAGAAGTTAAAGAACCTGTCTCTCCAGCAGCAGCAGCAGGGCTCCAGCACCAGTGACAGCCAGAAAAGCTCAGATGCCAGTGACTTTGAACATATTGAATCCCCGACCCAAGAGGCTGACTCAAACTCCTCCAGCTGTGTGGCTGCAGACAACAGAGAGTTGGAGAACCGGATCCGGGAAGCAGTTGGAGGCAGTGGTGGCGCCTCTTCTGACCCCGAGAACCAGTTTGCCTGTGAGGAGCGCTCGGACTCTGAGGTAAACAACGACCGCAGCACCAGCTCAGTGGACAGCGACATCCTGAGCTCCAGCCACAGCAGTGACACACTGTGTAATGTAGACAGCGGTCCCATCAAGCTGGCCAATGGCTTGGACTCACACAGCATCACCAGTAGCCGTCGCTCCAAGGCCCACGAGGGCAAAAAAGAGACCTGGGACACTGCTGAGGAAGACTCTGGCACAGACAGCGAGTACGATGACAACGGGAAGAGCAAGGCAGTGGCTCCGTACATGTACTTTAGAGCAGAACCTTGTGCTCAGGACGACTCTTCTGGGGATGCACAAAAATGTACGAATCCTCTCTTTATAATGCGGTTTAAAAGGAAAATCATCCTTGAGTCAGAAACAATTTTGCACATACCATTGTTTCAAGTTCAACAGAGGCTGGGTTTTAGAAGTAAAATGAAACTCCTCTCTGATGCGTGTCCATTTACAGCTCAGACAGAGCACCATATTGACTTAGCAATTGGTCCAATGGGAGGGTAGCAAAGGGAATCTTGGGAATTGGTGAAAATGAACGAGATTTACAGATCACCTAACACTACTGAAGCGGGGACAAAATATCTTTGAAGAGATGTTTAATTGTTGTTTCTTGTCATGTACTTCAGGTTTAGTGGTCCATGTGGATAAGAGAATAACGTTGGCAGCATTCAAACAGAACCTGGAGCCCTTTGTGGGAGTTACCTCCCCCCAATTCAAGGTCTTTCGGGTGTATGCTAACAACCAGGAGTTTGAGAGTGTACGGCTCAATGAAACTCTCTCATCCTTCTCGGATGATAACAAGGTCTGTACAAATAATTTTTCAGAATGGTTTTGTTTTAGTTGTATTTTAGTAGTTTGTGTTTGGGCGAGTAAAAAATGTGTTGACTTTAATAGACATTTTATTACTTTCCATAGATAACTATTCGCCTAGGAAGAGCACTGAAAAAGGGTGAATACAGAGTGAAAGTGTATCAACTACTAGTGAATGAACCAGAGGTAAGAACTGAACCGGGAGAGTGCCTGTTAAATGAGAAATAGCATCTTTGTGATGGGTATATATGAATTTAGTTCAATATAAAAAAATATAAATAAAATCCTGACCTGGGTTGAACACCAACATTTTTGTTGACCAGCAAGTACTCTATATAAATGACATAGATAGATTGATTATTCAAGTGTTGATATGCCTCTGCTTCTCAGCCCTGTAAGTTCCTTGTGGACACAGTGTTTGCCAAGGGCATGACTGTCAGACAGTCTAAAGAGGAACTGCTTCCACAGTTGAAAGAACATTGCAAGCTTGACCTCAGCATTGACAGGTGAGATTTTGTGGTCACACATTCATATATAATACACATTAATCACTGGTCAAAGCTTGATGACCTGTTCGCAAATGGGGGTGCACATCATTCATCTTTAGATAAAATATTGGTAGGAATAGGTGGATGATATGTAAAATGATACAGGCTTTGTAGAAATTAAGTTAATTTGCCACTCATAGCTTGTAGATTCGGCTCCCCTCTTCTCACTGATGTGTTTTAAAAGCGCTCTTACATTTTATTGCTAGACTGTCCCTTGTGCTCCGTTCTTACTGCTGAACAATTTGTGTGTGTGTGTGTGTCCAGGTTCCGTCTCAGGAAGAAGACATGGAAGAACCCAGGTACAGTGTTTCTGGACTACCACGTCTATGAGGAAGACATCAACATCTCCTCCAACTGGGAGGTCTTCCTGGAGGTCCTCAACGGTAACAGTCATTCCATGGTTCCTTTTGAAGGAAAATATCAGGTTTATCCTCTTTATACATTTTTCTGGTACTTCAGACCTACATAGAGCGATGTCCAGAACTTAAGCTGTGTTGTTAAAAATGCATTTCAAAGTTGCGTTTTCTGCGGCGGCTAATAAAATCCCATTCAGTTTTAAAGTCCATTATATGTCCTCATCTGAGACATCCATGTTGGTGTCAATTCTTTGCAGTTTCTTTGTTGTTTTTGCAACATGTAAACAAGCAAAAAGAGAATTTCCGTATTGATCCCTGAGGCTCAATGCAATATCACATTGATGAAATTATTACTAAACCACCATTTACTCTCTATAAAAACTCTGGGCCACAGTGCTTCCAGACCAGTCAAGTGTTTGTGCTTGTTGGAAGAGGAGAAGACTTTAGGCGCATTCATTCTTCTAGTGTAACCTAATCCATGGTCTTCCCATCTGCTGCTCAGAACCAGAGAAGATGAAGTCTATGTCCCAGCTGGCTGTTCTGTCCCGGCGTTGGAGCCCTGCTACAATGAAGCTGGAGCCCTTCCAGGAAGTGGTTCTGGAGAGCAGCGGTGTGGAAGAACTCAAGGAGAAGGTTTGTCTATGTCTTGTTTCCTGTTTTCTTACACACTGAATGAAGTGTTTCTCAAATTGTTTATATTGATGCACTCCCTGTCTCCCCCTCTCTCTTTGTTTGTCTGTCTCTCTGTCTCACTCTGTCATTCACATAGACAGACAATGGTTTGGCATTGGGATAATCTTACGCACTAATTGTCACTCTAAGCAACATCACTGTATTTTAGGCATCACTTGAGAGAAGTAAAATATAACTTTTATGTATATATCTTTGCTCTACAGGCAGGTGGCCATGATGGCACCACAGACATCAATTAGTATTCACTCTGAATTATATTTAAGGCCATTTGTGACTCATTCTTTATTCTGTCTGCAGCTTAGTGAAATAAGTGGTATTCCTCTTGAAAACCTGGAGTTTGCCAAGGTATGTGAGATGCATTGCTTGACACAGGACTCTTATTTTAAAAAAACAAAAAAAAATCTTATGTTGCTTTACTCCCCCACCTTCTAAACCATTTTACCTGTGACTGAGCATCCTTCTGCCTGTTCTGTGCAGGGGAGAGGAACATTTCCTTGTGATATCTCTGTGTTGGAGATCCATCAGGATTTGGACTGGAACCCTAAGGTGTCAACCCTTAACGTGTGGCCTCTGTACATCTGTGATGATGGAGCTGTGGTCTTCTATAGGTAAAAACGCTGAACACTTAGACAGCCTGTACCCAAGTACAGATTGATGTTTTTCTTTCCCAATCTCAAAAGTTTTGTCAAAACATTTGACTGACTTAAATGAGCATGATCAAGAATGATGGCCATAATCTGTCAGCATAAAATATGAGTAGGTTTTGGGGTTATGAATAGCCCCAGCTGTTAATTTAAAATGGTAATTTATTATGGTATTGTGTGGTAATAACAAAAAAAAAAAAGGAATTCAAATCCAGTTTAAACTGTAGCTTACACTCAGATTCTTACCATTGTGATTGGTTTTTAATAACAAATGTGAATCAGCCGTTGTTCATCAGGTAGATATTAGAGTTGGGATAAGTATGGGTCAAGTTACAAAAGGTGTTTGTCATCAGGTACCATTTAGGCTGCTTTTCTGTCACTCATTGATCACCAAAATAACTTAATAAGATGGAGATTACTTCCACTGATTAGGACTCCTCACTGAACTGTATCACACCCTCGTATATTAATTTTAAACATAGTGACTTTTCCCTCATTGGCACTCATGAGGTATCTGCTACTCCAATGATACAACTATCTTGGTCAGGTTTACTGTGATCTCTGTCTCTGCAGGGACAGCACTGAGGAACTTATGGATCTGTCGGAGGATGAGCGCAACGAGCTGATGAAGAAGGAGAGCAGCCGTCTGCTGAAGACCGGACACCGTGTCAGCTACTCTCCTCGCAAGGAGAAGGCCCTCAAGATCTACCTGGACGGAGGCCCTGCCAAGGACCCAGGACAGGACTGAGGCACAGAGCTCCACTCCAGGTTATTTGAATTGCCTGCCTGCTGCAATGTAGTGGCTGGGCTAGGGGACTCTGTCTGTGTGTGGGGCCTCATATTGACTTGAATGTCAAGCAGCGCTGTGAGGCTCATGTGCTCTCACCCTCCACTCTGGGCTCCTGGATTGGCTCAGAAATCCTATTGTGCACTATAGTGTATTGTACTGTAAAGTTTAAAGGGAAGTACAAAAGCTGTTTAATAATAAAAAGAATAAAATACTGTATAGACAAATCAGTTGAACGTATTGTTCCAGAGATGGATGCATGGATGTTAGAACTGTGAAACTAGAGCGGAAGGCATCCAGCACTGTCTATTTATGTTGCCTGTCTCCTTTCACATGAATCTCTCCTTCACTTTCCTCTCTGTCACTGCGTGTTTCTCTTCCTGTTTTGGGCATAGTGTTGATGAAGCCCACCTGACTCATCTGTGAACATCTTGTATGTCCATATACTCACACCTCCTCAGCACTTCTCTACTATCCTAAATTGCTCACCCCCCTTTAATGACTATAAAACCAACAGTACATGCAACCAAGAACTCCTTATCCAGCCCTCCTCAATCCCTTCTCATCTGGTGAAGCAAACTTCACTTTCTCACTATCTTTGGCAAGTAAAAAATTCATTCATACTCAACATTTGATGATTCAAAAAAGCAACAATTTTGAATTGCTAACCCAGATGTTTTTGCTCTTCTCTTATAATGCCACAGAGTAATGTGTCATTATGGGCTGTCCTTACTGCTGCTCTTCTCTTACGCTTTATAAGAGCTTTACCTCTCTTACATCACTTCCATAAGATTTACTGATACATAGGCTATTGGTCCTTTACTACCAAGGACAACGAAACAAAACCAAGTAGACTATGTTAAGAATGTCCTTGTTTAGTTTTTGTTCATTGTAAATTATTATTTTGCTCCAGACTTAATGATCCAAGTAGGCCTTGTGAGATAACTGGCACACAACTGTTGTCTTTATTTAACCTTTAATTTAGAAAGTACATTTCTTTGTCTTTTTCGCATCATGTGAACTGGGTGTGCATCTCTAGTGTCATCCGCATGTGTGTGATGTTGGACTGAGGGGCGGGAGCCCTCCCTGGTTTTTGGAAGAGTGTGAGGTTGTTTTGGCGCTTCTACCTGCTGCTGCTTGATAGACTGACACCAGAGGGTGTCGAGAGCCCATTGGACTTATCAGTCTGGGCGACTGCTCTGCAGACTGGAGCACCTCTGGGCTTCTGATGCTGCCACCAGCTATTCACTGTAGAAATGCCAATATCTGAAAAAATTTATTTTTTTGTTGTTGATGTTTATTTCTTTAAGATTTAAATCCTGTGTGAAAAATAGTAAGATGATTTTAGAAATGGATTAAAAATGCTTTTTTCATAACTGCAGTTTTCTGTCAATGTAAATTAAAAATGCTGAATTTGTCACTAAAGTTGAATTAATATGATGACCTTGGTATGTGTCAAAACAAATGCTATTCACCTTTTAAAGACTGATATCTTGGTGTTTAAAACATTTTATTTTTTTTAAAGGCAAGAGTTGTACAAGCTAGATGTGTCAGGTTTCAGGTGCTTATGAAGAGGAAAGTCCGAGGTTACACTTGACATTCGTATGCAACTTATCCAGCACCAGTATAGATGCACAAACATCAGGTATTGCTTGCATCACTATTATACCTTCCAGGCCTGATGTTGAGATGGTCAGGGTCACATAGTGGTAGGATGTCTACATGATCTAGACAGACAGTAAGTACATATGAACAACATGAAGTGATGGGCAGGACAGGTGGGGAAAAAACGATTGGAATATTTAAATAAATAAAGTAACAACATTTTTATAACAGGAGCTTCCAGCCTGTGTGGACACAGCAGTGTGGTTTCAAAACATCAGATCTTAGAATTTGCATTGAAATGACAAATGTAACTTGGGCCAAAGACTCACAACAATAATTGGTGAGTGATGACCCAGTCTAGAGGCTGCCAGTGCATTCTAGGATATTGAATATCTGGTTACAGATTGCCTGTCTATGAAAAGTAATCAGATGCTGATAAGTGGCAGCTTAAAGTAATGTTATTAATTACTTATTGTATTAATGATTACCTCCAGTTTTGTATGGAGTAGAACCCAAAGGTGTTTTGGTGTAGGGGCTTAATAGAGTAGTCCGGTATATTAAAGTACACCAGTGGGAGAAACCGTCTCCAGATCGTGGTGGAGAGCAGGAGAAATTCTAATTCCAAAATGGGTAATCTTTAGGAATAAGTCAATTTTGGGCCATATGCTGAGATTTTCTTTAGCGTAATTGTGCAGACATTGACAAACTACTTAGAAATGAACCTACTAATGTTCACAACATTGGAATCAACCACAACATGGCATAGTGCACAATCCCTCCTCCAGCGTTGTTTATAATGATGCAGGAATGGCAACTATGGCTACAACAGCATCATGTACAAAAAATACAGCTTGCTAAATTGAATGATAATCTAAAAACGACTTTGATTAAAGTAAAACTGCAAATCAAGGTGCATGGCTATTGTCGGGCAGAAATATCAGACAAAAGATTATACATTGACAAAGAAGCAATTCCACAACATTGGAGAAGCCTGTTCAGAAGTTTAGCAAGATTATGACGTGAACCTTACAGCCAAAGAGCAGATTCAGGGGTTAAGACAGGATGTGAGTGCATAGAGAGGTCAATCTTACCAGACAAGCTCAAGTTGTGGTTTCTACACAAGTTACAGACAATGTTAGCTCATATCGTTGCTGTCGGGTGAAAACCTCATAACTGCTATTTTGGTGATTTTCACGTGTTAACTAAAATTGAAGGATTACATGGTACTCTATGGGTTGAGAAAATTCTCCAACCCCCGGGATTATTAAGCCTTTTCAAAACCAAATATATAAACTCAAAAATGCATGGTCATTTTGGATATACAAGGTTTTCGCCTCACAACAGCGATATGTTAGGAAATAGCTAGGAGTCCCACACTGTCTAGTCATTGTAACACTGTATGGGAAGGGTGTCCTTGAGTTACCTTTATCTATCCTTGCAGAGGAATTCAGATGCACAAAAGGAAGACTGGAGTTGATGCTCACAGAGTTTAAAGACACAACAATAAGAAGTGTATTGCCTATTCCAGCACCTCGTGGAAATGGACCCCAAAACAAGCAGTTCAGCAAGCACAATCAGTACTCGTACAGAGATATTGTAGGGTGCAACAGGGTGGTTGAGGCCTCGGTCTTGGCAAAAGCAAACCTCCATGGAACAAAGCAAAACCCTTAGAAACTAAGACAGTGGCAGTGGAGAAAATATATTGACAGCATGAAGCAGCAAGCTGTGCCACAACAGTTTCTCAAGCTAAGCAGGAACAAATGAAATGGGAAAGTGTAAAGAAAGAAGCTTAGTTAGAAATAACTTTGGGATATGGAAGCATCTAGGATTAGGTTAATTATTGCTTGCCATCCCCCCAAGACCTTAACCAGTGGCTAGGTGAGGACGTCACATGTCCTCTGTGTTTAGAGGCAGCAACACTTATCCTTTCAGGATGCAAAGTTACTTTCCTAAGGGCGATATAACCAAGTGTTGAAGTCTATGTATGAAACTGTATGCCATGGATTTGTAGTAACATCTACCACCAGTTTATAGGGAGTGATGGATTCATGCCCAGGGTGCAAAGGCAGGGTACATCAGGCAGCAGAAGCAGCAGGGAGGAGCAGCCAGTAGCTCTGGTTGGAAGGAGAGCATCCAAAGTGGAGGTAGGTGCAGGTAGGTCTGATCGGTGTTGAGGGGAGTGGTTCTGGGAAGCCAAAACATACTATTGCCTGCCCAGGTCATATTTTATTAGCCACACATGAAGCATAATTTTGTCTGATTCCTGGTTCCTCCAACTGCATGGTTAATGCAGTGAGACTGGGAACTAGGGGTCTGCATGGTAACACTGTTTTTTGTCAATGCCTTTTATATCTGACATGTCCCATTTTCAGATTGTAAGTAAGCCTCAGGTCTCATTTCTAGCAATTGCACTTTAAAGCACATATACTTCTTAGCACTCACGGTTCTTCAGTAATTCAGGTTCAGCCACATCCCATGCTATAAAGCTCTACTGCTTTGGATAAAGTTATCAAATTGGAAATGCTACTACTCTTTGCAACAAAGCACTGAATAAGCACTGCCCAAAAGAGCAAATCTTAAATGTGAGACACGGACAGGGGGTGTACATCTTCAATGTTGGAGTCAGTGGAGACCCCTCTGTCTTATTGTTTACAAGGCAATCTGAATCAAATCAAGCTATGTCTAAACTATGTAGTCTATCTCTGAATAAAGAGTATCTGTCAGGTCCTCTTCACTTGAGTCCTGTCCCTTAAGGCACAGGGACCCTCGCCTGTCAAAAGGGGAGAGTACAGTTTTTGTGAGCAGAACAGTGTAATATGAACAATAAAAGTTGGTGAGTGACGTACATGAAAAGCTTCAAATATCTTACACTTTTTAAAACAAATTACCGAATCATTCAGTCAATACCAAATGCAATATTCAAGGTGTATAGTGCCATTTAAAGGTAAAAGACAAGGATCACATTTTAGTTGACAACAATGACGTTAGGCGATGCACAGCACTGGACAACGGCCACTGTACTCACCCAAGGGGCTGGCACCGGAGGTCCTCTGCACAGGGGCAGTGCTCCCTGGGTCCCTCTCCCTCCATGTCCCACGACAACAGCTCCATCAGGTGGTTGGAGGCGCCATAGCAGCGCTCACGCTCAATGGGCTTGGCCGAGCAGACGGGGAAGAGCAGGGCTGAACCCACGATGAACGCATCCATTGTGGGTTTCATCCATGAAAATAAAACATGAATGAATTATTACTTTGAGCTAAGAGAGGCAAAACATTTACGAAGTGCAGATGTTTTGTGACATTGAACATTTTCTGAGATAATTGCTTTATCATGACCAAAAGAAAGGACACAAAGTCAATTCAACGCAGCACGACTAACTAGTATATAACTTAGATGTGTATTGACCTTATTGGGGGGGATATACCTTTATGGAAAGCACAACAGAGATCTGTGCTGCAATCATTCTGGTATTGGCAAATGCTGCCAGCTTCCCCTTTTGTGGCGTTTTGACTGCACTGGCCCCACACACACAATTGTTCACCACAGCACTCCTCATCCTTGGTACAGGGCTGAAACACACAAAGAGAGCGTTAATGACAATGATCCTACAGGTAAGCCACAGAGTCTTGCTGCTGTATTTATACAAATATAAATGAGATGATGAAGACACTGCTGTCAAACTGGTCTCTGACTACAGTCCAATAGAAAATGTCCTATTACTGTGCAGTCTGTGCAAACAGTTAACTTGGGGATAAAATGAGTGTACTGGTTGACATGATGCAGTGTTTTTCAGTGCAGGGCTTTGACAGCACACAGACCTCGTCCTGTCTGTGTACTTATTATCCCTGATTGGCGGATTGCCAGTATCTTTATCTCTGTGTTTGCATTGCTTTTTACTCTGCCTCTCCGAGACCACTTCCTCCAAAGGAGACACTAGAGAGTTAGTAGTCTTACTTAGTCTTAAATAAGACGAGAGGGTATGTCTCTACAGAGAATACTGTCATCACCATTGTTCTTTCTTTTCTGTTTGTCCTCCGAGAGGGCAGAGGGAGAGGAAGAGCTTTCATTTAACCTTGACACACATGGTGTCCTTTGACGTGAAGCTCACAGGACAGAGTGCTCACAAACGATACACTCCAATTACACTTGTGGACGCACTGCAATGCAGTCAAAGTGAAAGACCGGCTGCAAATGAACAACCGAGCACGTGTGTTGGCCTGTGTGTTTGAAAGAGAGACAGACCCACTATAGAGAAGAATTTAGAGAAAGCTGGTTTAGATATTGACCAAAATAGTGAAGGCCCACATATACGACTAACTTTAATTCACCTACCACATCAATAGCTTTGCAAGGAAGACACTTTGAGTTGTGCGTCTCATAGAGGCAGTACCTCCCCTTCTCACAGTCCTCATCAATGATGCACTCCTAACGAGGTGGGAAAAGAAGAATTCCATAAACATTCAGGCCACACTATGTTGGGAAGAGAAAAATGCTTAGGATTGTTATCAAGGGTGGAAACAACCTATCATTGCAAAAGCATAAATGTAATATGTATCTAGAGTAGGGCTAATGTAACACCTAGGCCTCATATCCTTTGAAGTTACAGGCTTTGCTGCACCTAATTAGGTAGGCAGGAAATCTATATTTAGGAAGTATTATTTGTGCCTCATGTGAGTAGCCTTGCTGTTAAAACTGGGTCAGACCCAGAGTTAGCAAGCAAACATCCATTTATCTCTCTTCTGTCTGTAAAGAGCTACAGTATATAAATGAAGTTATCAAAACTTTATTTTTCTTTGGCCATTTTACTAGTATTGTGTTTTGTATCAAACTGATACATTTGGATGGTGGATAATCACTTTGCCAAATGCTGTGTTGTCTTGTTGCCTATATCCTTTTCCTTCTTTTAGAAACTTTAATGTTGAAAGTTAATTCCAGTTAAAAGCAGCAAGAGCACGGAGCAGAAATCGGCCCTTATTAATCAGCAAATGTATATGATAAGCATTTTACTACATGCACTAAAAATATCAGCTGCTACGTAGACAGTGCCTTGCCTTGAAAAACCACCTGGCATGCATTTCATTAGCTCTGCATTTCAGCATCATTCATCTTTCCTTTTATACATTGGCAAATACGGTTAAGAGCCCATTAACTGAAGACACACATACACAGTCAACACTTTTTCTTTAATCGATCGGATTGATTCATTTGCAGACATTATGCCAAATCAGCAGCTGTGATACTGCTACCTAACATTATGAATGGACAGCATGCAGCCTTTAAGAGGGCTTTTCAGCCAGCCACTGCCCAGAACGTTTCACTCTGGTTCTGTACCGTCTCTCCAGCTGAAAGAACTTAAAGGACATCAATACATTTCCCCAAAAGCAAGACACCAGGGAATGAAGACTTAAACGGTGATGTCATTAGTAGGCTTGTAACAATAATCATCAAAAATATATTGTGATACAAAAAAGCAACAATATGACATGAAAAACGTAATGGGGAATAAAATCGTAATAATAACTTTTTAAATTGTGTTAGAAACAGGGTATATGTAAAAGTCACTGTACTCTCAAAAGTGATGTTCAATCAAAAGAAACACATTGATCATGATCAACCCATCACTGACTGAGACTCCAGCTTTAGGAGCGGCTTCTTCATGTTCACAAATTAAGACTGAACGGTCAAAGATTATGGAAACATGATTTTCCTTTTGATGCATGTGTGTAAGGCTGTATGGGTGCCAAGCTGTACAACCAGTAATTAATGCAAGTGTCATAACACAGACTTAATTTACGTGGTTAATATTATTTTCCTTGCCACTGGACTGGACGGTTGTGGTAAGGTGGGTTTCCGTTTCCCTGGTAATGTTGTTTGTCTCCTGTATGAGGGTGGGACAGCTGTTTAGTTTGTATCATCAGGGAAACAGACTCTTTCCCACTTTTGTTTGCCCTTTGTGCAGGTAAAAGCTTACCTTGTCTACTGTTTCTGAGCTGCGGACAGACTGATTTCCAATCTCTTGTTCAGAGCCACTTTCATTATGATGACTTGAAGGAAGGTTATGGGGATGAAGGCTGAAATTGACACTCTCATTGTCGCTCTAGAAAGATAAGGATAGATTGTTTCAGGTTTCAAGTGCAGAAAATCAAATACTAGTCATCAGTCATCAACTTCCAATAAAGGCGATGAGCGACAACGCCACAGTGATAAATACTGCTTTATCATTTGGATGAGATGCTGAGAGAGGTGTGTTGGCTGCTTACTTGCTGGCCAGCGTCCTCCAGCTCCTGCTGCGTGTCCTCCATCAGCTGCTCCACCTCCACAAACATGTTGTTCAATGCCGTTTGCCCCGGGGCGGAATTATCCTCCAGGATCTGGCTGATGCCCGAGTCCACTATTTCAGGGAGGATGCTGCTGATGGGTGTTGTGAGACCCAGGAGGAGCAGGGCGAACCGCAACATCATCATGCTGCTGCTGCTGCTGCGGCGGAGGAGGAGGAGGAGGAGGAGGAGGAGGATGG
>OMLI01088193.1:0-11941 GCA_900302605.1 Rondeletia loricata | reverse complement strand
CCATTATCATGAAAAACGACTCGAGTAGTTAAAAGCAACTAAATCTAACGTTAAAGGAATATAAAATAACAAACTCGAGGTGCCTGCGAACGCAGCAGCCGTGCTAAAACAAGGTATAGTCCCTCTCATCTGTTATTGCTTAAATAATGCATCCACCGTGGTGTTTTATTTTAATTATGATGACATGACATGACATGATATTGGCTATAAAGCATCCGTGGTGCTTTTTTGTGATCTGCATTTTAAACTATTAACGTTGACTCATTCCTTCAGTCCACTCAAAATTATGCTAATATTCCTTATGTTGTTTATGATATTCATTGAAAATTGCATATGAGAGTATTATATAGTAATAATAACACATGGCGATATACTAAAAAGCTATTTATCATTTTTGGCCGGTAAAAAATCTGCCTGGCTGGTAGTTTTTTAAATCTACCAGCCACCTTGGCTGGTAAGCCAAAAAGTTAAGTTTGTTCCCTGGGTGAGTCCATACCTGTTGGCCTAAGAGTCAGATATGGATTGCACAACGGGCTGACGTGTCCCTGGTTGTGCGTCTCATCCTCAGGCTGTGTGGAGAAAAGCCTGCTGGCACAGTGACGGAGACCAGCAGCACCAACCAAATGACCGTGGTGTTTCATTCCGACTTCTCCTATGTGGACCGAGGCTTTTCCGCCATGTTTGAGGCCATTGACTCTAAGGACCGTAAGTAGGGAAACGGTGCCTCAATTTCTCCCCGATAATGATGATTTCTTATCGGCTATTTGTGTAATTGTAGCTGATCTCAGGTCAGTGTTTCTCACCCGGCTGAACGGAAGTATTATGCCTATCCACAGCCTGTCCAAAGCAGTTCCAGTGCAAGAATCAGCGCTGCATTAAGTCAGTCCTCAAGTGTGACGGCTGGAATGACTGCGGAGACATGAGTGATGAGATGAACTGCAGTGAGTACTAAGTCCAGTAACTCAGGTTATACTATTATTTTTACTATTACTAACCTCTCTATAGGGTTAGCACACAAAATGGCAGAGTTGAGATACGTAGTATGTGTTATTAAACCGCGTTTCCTTCCAGAGTGCAAATCAACCGAAATCCATTGTAAAAATGGATTCTGCAAGCCCATGTTCTGGCAGTGCGATGGCGTAAATGACTGTGGAGACAACTCTGATGAGCAGAACTGTGGTAAGACCTGTTACGCTGACGGAGGACATACATGAACACGAAAAGGTTCTCAGCCTGTTTTCTCACGTCTGGTTTTTCTCTTTTTAAGGGTGTACATCTGGAGAGATAACATGTCGGAATGACAAATGTGTTTCTGAAAAAAAGCGCTGTGATGGCAGGGACGACTGCGGCGATGGGTCAGACGAGCTGAACTGTGAAAGAGGTGAGACTCGCTTTCTCCTACACTGCAAAACTGTCCGTTGTAACAAGTGATTGGGTCTAGTATTGAGTTTTTACATGTTATTTTTCTCAAAACAAATCAACTTGTTCAACAAATCAAGTGACATTATCTTGATACTACTGAAGAGATTTGCCTTATTTTAATGATAGTGTCATTTGAATCAAGAAAATGTTTCAAACAAGTGAAACTGCATTGGAAACGTGAAATGATCTTGCCTCATTGGCAGATTTTCTCACTTGTTTGAAGAATACGTTTGCGTGAATACACGACTAAATGGAAATTTTTTGCAGTGTATGCTGTTACACTGTAGACAGTTATACACAGTCTGTTTCATGGCTTTGGAATTGATTGTTGTCAAGTTCTGTTCTTCCCCTTTCTCTAGGCTCTGATGTGCGTTGCACTGATCTTACATATAAATGTCAAAACAACAAGTGCATCAGTAAAGTGAACCCAGAATGTGATGGGACACCAGACTGTGAGGATGGATCTGACGAGGCCAACTGCGGTATGTACCGGTAATAAACTAGCTTCATCAGGTGCAGATGCGTTGTCAGCTGCTGGCATTGTTGTGTAATTGTATCAAAACTAGTTATTATCTCCATCTGCATTGTTTCGCTTGCATGACAAAACAGATGTGTATGAAGCCCAGCTTCCACCCACTTTAGGCATCACAGCAAGCTCAAACAAGCCTCCCCTGTGATTCACTGATTGTTTATCTTGCAGACTGCGGGAGGAATTTGTTCAAGACATCGCGCATTGTGGGCGGTCAAGATGCAGAAGAAGGGGAGTTTCCCTGGCAGGTCAGCCTCCATATCAAGGGTTATGGTCACGTGTGCGGAGCCTCCCTCATCAGCCCACGCTGGCTGGTCACCGCTGCTCACTGTGTGCAAGATGACGGCAAGACCAGGTAGCTTCGTACTTTACGCTCTTTCCTCTCTGTTTCCCCCCTCAGGGTATCCAGTGCATGTTGTAACTCATGATTTTGTTTTCAAATATACTATGGCTCAGGATTAGAATAATGTTCTTCATGATGTTTTGCAAATAAATCTAGTTTAGTTGAAAGGGTATTTATGGAATGAATTTGAAGTTCTTACAGGCAGAACAATCACAATACTGGACACTGATTGGCAAGTCCTTAAAATTATATGATCTAAATTCAAGGCCTTAAATGGTCTTGAATACAGTTGAATATAGTGTTTTAAATCTTAACTGCAGTGTTACGGGTCTTAAAAATGTCGTGGGTTTTTTGGTGCACTGTTCTTCCAGTGAGAGATTAACCCAGTCATGCAGACTATCTTCTGGTAGGTTTACAGCTGGTTTCATGTTCACATTTTTTATTTATTTATTTGTTTTATGAAATTGGTCTTTTATTGGTCTTAAATTTGATAATTATGTTTACAGCTTTTTCGACATGTTTTTTATATGATGCATATGCCACCTTTTACATATGCATGACTCTTAATGATTCTCAAAACCTGAGAATGAACTTTGAGATTCTCTGTGCGTGTGTGTGTGTGTGTGTGTGTGTGTGTGTCCAGATTCTCCCAGCCTGGCACTTGGGAAGCTTACCTGGGCCTTTACGCCCAGAGGCAGATCGTAAAGAATGTAGTAAAGAGGAACCTAAAGCGGATCATACCCCACCCTTATTACAACGCATATACCTTTGACAACGACATCGCCCTAATGGAGCTGGACAGTCCTGTGACCTACACTGACTACATCAGGCCCATCTGCGTACCCTCCAACCAACACGTCTTCCCCGCGGGCAACTCTGTGTGGATCACCGGATGGGGTGCCACCCGAGAGGGAGGTGAGTCCAGACAACCAGAGAACCTTGTATTTCTTATTCTGGTAAATCCCTGCATTTTCTAATACCGTGAAAATAAGGAATGGGTCTCAAATAGTGGCCTGATCTCTAACAATAGCCGTGTTGTGTGTATGCGTAATCAAAGGCCGGCCCCCCAATGAAAGCCAGGCACAAAAATAACAGACTTACCAGAAAGAAGTCTAAATTAATATCATATTTATAGCCTACAAATATCATTAAAATGACTAAAATATCACAAAATATATTACCAAAAAGCGACGTTGCATGTTGTGGAACACGCTGACATGTTTATAATAAATCAAATAAAAATATGTTTAAATTTTTTCATAAAGTAGCTAATAGTTTTGCGTGATTGTTTCAGCCAGATATTCATTATTATTAGTGGTGGTGGTAGTAGTAGTATCTGACATCAGTTGCCTATACCAGTAATATATTTTAGGCTATAGGCCAAAAAACAGCTATTCTACAAATTTGAGCTGCACAATTCTTTACAGAATAATGAAGGCCCGCTATTATTGGAAGTTTTACGGTAATATGTCACGGGCAGTATAAGCGCCACAGGACCGTAGACTCCCTACCTTAATGATATGACACTAGACCAAGTGATAACTAGCAGGGCTGATGATGTCCTTGTGTGTGATCTAGGATATGCTGCACCGGTGCTCCAGAAGGCCCAGGTCCGTATCATCAACAGCACGGTGTGTGACCGCCTGATGGGAGGGCAGATCACGTCCCGGATGATGTGTGCTGGAGTGCTAAGTGGAGGGGTTGATGCTTGTCAGGTACTATGGCCCCCGAAGCCCTAACTGTCCCTCTCTCTGTCCCGTCAAGTAAAAAGGAATTTTCCTATGATCACTTTTAGCAAAAGCGGTTTGTCACAAAGTGTTCCGCAGAGCAACAAAGGACATAGATACTCAGGTTAGACCGATATGCTGATTTGCCGATACATCGAGGCGATATTGGCCTTCTATTGAAAACTGGATATCTGCCTGTCGGTGTCGTCCACCTCCAATATGATGGATATGATGCAGTTTGTTTGATTACATGTTTACTGTATAATCGATCAATATTGCACTCTATGGGAGTCTATGGGAAGCCCTTAATCTGAAATGATTGTAATTGATCAGATTCCACACGAGTATGCATGAATGTGTAATTATTGTTATTCGTTTTAGAGTCCCATTTCCACAGAGAGAGAGGAAAAATAAAAGAGGAAAAAAATAAAAAGAGACGGAGAGAAAAAGGGCGAAATTGCGAGATGATGTGAGCACGCTGTCCTCGTGCAACACCACGTATGCTAACACATGAACCTGTTTGTTTCTCTCAGGGGGACTCTGGCGGTCCTCTGTCCAGTCCGTCCAGCGGGGGTCGTATGTACCTGGCCGGAGTGGTCAGCTGGGGTGACGGCTGCGCCCGCAGAAACAAACCCGGCATCTACTCAACTGTCACCAAGTTCCGCGGCTGGATCAAAGAAAAGACGGGCGTGTAGACCGTAGGGAAACGGCCGAACAAGGCCCAACGACATGAACATGGACTGATGACAAGTACTTGTTGTTTCAGTCGAGCACCACTCTCCCTTTTCAGCTGACGTAGTGGCAAGGCCTCAACTTCTCTCCTATTCATAGCTGCAGTGGACAGTGCACTGTTTGCTTGAAGAGACAAATTGTATGCCCACTGTGATTTTGTGACGGGAGACTTCTGGTTTTGGTTAAATATTTTGAAATGTAAATAAACGTTTTATTTTTGTGTTTTTAGCTATTGTTGTCTTACAGTGTGTTTTGATGGAGAACAATGTTATGTGCCATACATGAGAAGTAGCTTTTAGGTGCGATTGTTACACGTGTACACCAAGGATAAGAAATGCTAGAGAGATATTCTTTCACTCTATTGTTCAACAATCATATTACAACTATCCTTTATCAGTGGCCTTAATATAAATTGCCTCCCCCTTTTCCTTGTTGTCTTTGTCCAGAATTTTTATAAAGGGAAGCAAAATGACAGCGAGCTCAAGTCCATCCTACCTCCTATGGCTTGGTATCTTATGCATTTAGTTAGTATGTTGAGATTGAGATTTTAGTCTGACCAAGAACCCTGACTTGAAGGGAATGAGAGAAAGTTGGTGATGTGATCGTTCGCTTTTAAATGCATTTGCATTTTCTTCAGGGACTGCATTTCATTTTAAGATGTGAAATACTTTTATATCTGAATAAAATACAGAGTAAAATAGCTGGTTTTGTTTTATTTTAATCTTCTATGTCTAACAACCCTCATGCACTAAACGCAATGATATTATAGACTATGCGAACTGTACTATCTCAAATCTGCTGTGTAAATGTGTATTTTATAGTATGTGTTTTTAAATAAAACATTGCTAATATGCCACCGATTCTTTGCATGTCTATTCTGACGCACTGACATGCATTTAATATATACTTATTGCATGGCTTTGTTTTAATATTACCATATACTGCATGTATTCCATTACACCCAATTTACACTGAGTTATGCTGTGCAATATTTGCTTTACAAATTAGTGAAGTCTCCACCTTCACCAGGACGTGTTCGAGAACAAAAAGCTCTGTCAGGAGAGAGGAGCAAGATTTGCATTGTGCATATGATGATGGACAGCATATGGAGACAGAGACCTGATGGACTCTGTAAAGCTGTCAGGAACTTGTGCTCATTCTGGGTCCAGATGCAGATGGTATTCTGTCTATTGTATGATCCTGTAATAAGTAAGTTACAGAATATGCTCCTTAAATCCTCTAAGTACAGTTACTGTAGGTTTAAGTGGATATTCTGTGTAATATGTAGGAATGCATGTATGGTGCTGAACGATCTTGTATAAAAAAACGTTCTCGTCCAGGCGACCTTGTCCACTGTGGGGATTTTCTCAGCAGCAGTCTATCCTCTCCACAACTGGAGATCTTACGGTTTTTAGCTGAGAGCAGCTCCTGTGGTTCTCCCTTCGAGGTGACACCAAATCTCAGGATCTCTCTGGAACCCGGACAAGCTGACCGTGGTGATTGTGCCAGGCAGGAGGCCACCCACAGCTCAGCCCAGTTGGGTGAGGATCATGGCACAGGAGCTGCTGCTGCTGGCGGGGCAGAGAAATGTGCTGGCAGCAGACTGGCTGCTGCCGCTGGAGCAGGAGATTACAGATGGAGCCCATCAGATAGGTGAGAGGCTGGCACAAGCCATCCAGGCCCTACTGGTGCGTTAACGCCACACGGGTCAAGGTGATCTTCAATGTGATGGGCCTCACTGAAGTTTGCAATGTGAAATGAGGTTTGGTTATTTTTCCTCCAGGAAAGGGGTTCCTCTCCAGAAATGTTCCACTTAATAGGGTTTGGAGTAGGAGCCCATGTTGCTGGTATTGCTGGCCATTATCTGCATGGGGCCATTGGAAGAATCACAGGTGGGCGACCTGTAGGTTATGCTCTTGGAGAAGGGGATTTTCCTTCTGCACGATTAGTAGTTTTAAACTAAGTAGCTTTTACTTTGTAAAATAGCATCATTTATTTTTGCCTCAGGTCTGGATCCATTTGCACCCGTCTTTTCAGAGACAGATAAACATGTTTCTTTGAATTACACTGATGCACAGTATGTGGATGTGGTCCATACCAACTTCAATGGTAAGATGTAGATATCACATTGCATCCAATTTTAAGATTGTACAAAAATGCTTTGACCCCTCTGAGGAAATGCATATATGTAGGGAGCTATGTTTGAGTGTATCTAGGATTGATACAGTGAAAATTTCAATTGCCTTGTGCAAGTTGACAGTAATCTTCTTTTCTTATTCTCTTTTTTTGCTAATTAAATATCCAGCCAATTAACCTGTGGCTGCCTTGGGGGTTTTCAGACCAGTGGGCCATGTTGATTTCTACATAGGCAGAGGACATCAGCTTCCTGGTTGCCCTCAAGCTCTCATGCATAGTAAGTATGTAAGTTAATGTAATGTCACACTAGTGGTACAGACCTGTAGAGCACCAGCGCTAAAGACCTGCCTCAGTCTGAACGATCCTTTGTTGTGTTACTGTAGGTGAACAGTACTTGCTCTGCAGCCATCACCGCGCCTTCCAGCTTTTCACCAGCTCCATCCAGGCCACATGCAAACTCACTGCCCTTCCCTGTGAGAGTGTGTCTGATTTTAAGAAGACTCTCTGTACACACTGCCACCTGCCTGGGCTCAGTGTCTGCCCACAGTTGGGTAAAGGAAACGTAAAAACTGTTTTATTCACATCTGTTATCACAATGGTTTTTAATCATCTGCCATTGTAATCCGGGAATATGCAGATTTTCAGGACACAAGTGTATTGTCAAAGTTTGGTTTGCAGAGGAGGTTGGCTTTATGTAGTGATATCTGATTTGTGTGTCCTTTTTTTTTGTCTCCCCGTTTCTTCTGGAGATGCATCTTGAGGGAAACACCTCACTTCAGGCACAGTTATTCATTCGGCTAAAGGGAGATCTCAACAAAACGCCCATCCTGTTGGTGTCAGGGTGAGCGATGATCTTTGTTTGTATCTTAATAAGATGGAATATTTCACTTTTATATTTCCATTTACAACAAATCTAATTGCACCTCTAATTACACCTCTACTGTTTTTACAAGCAGCTCTTCCAATGTGGATTTTCAGCCACATGAGGTGTACCGCTTCCTGATTTCAGTGGACCATGTAGAAGACTTCAAAACGATGTCACTTAGATTCTATTCACAGCGTCTGTTGTACTTCCAGTGGATGAAAAGGAGAATTAAAATCAGCTACATGCTGCTGACTCAACTTAATGGACAAGGAGCGTAGCCGCTGTAGAAAATCAAGTCATTCAATCAAGTTCATTTTCAAACTTCAAAAGGCATCCATCTGCTAAAGAAATGAAAATTATGATAGTTACATTGGTCCTGTAAAGTTATCAGGGATTTGGTTCCACGGAGGATTTTACACACTCATGGTAGGGGGGAATGGGGTAAAATGTGTAACTTTTTACATTTTGTGCTACTACGGCAAAATAAATGTGTATTTATTTAAAACAAATTGCTATGTATACTTAAGGTTGTTGGGCATCCATGGAAAGTATGACCCATTGAAAAAAGTTTCTTTTGTCTTACCTTTTCCCAGGGTAGGGGTAAGTTGAGCATTAGGATGGAGCAAGACAGCAAGTTAAGGTAAAATGTGCCGCTCCTCCATACCAGAACCAAATGTTACTATTTTAGGAAAAAATAGAACTTATATTGTACCTCATATTGTACCTTATATAGCCTGAAATATAATAAAGCCTTAAACATATCCACTTCCAGTTAGATACAAGAATCATGATATCCTTAGCATGATGAAATCACCTTTTCTTTTACCTGGCTCACTTAGCACTTTCTCCATATGCTCTCCTCCATCACAGATTCAAGGAAATATTCTTCCTAAATCTGTGATCACATGACTCATTTTGTTAAATCACCCCTTCCTCCCCTACTGTAGGACACTTTAGATACAAGAGTCCATCAAATGGCAAAAGTAGCTTCATATTGTCACTTCTGACGCTGTGTACGGATGATGATGACGACGCGCAATTTTTCTCAATAAAGTTAATTCACAGAAAGAACATTTATCACGGACCGAATATCTGGTAATATCTCTAATGTCTATGTTTTGCGGGAGACTTTTAGGGGAACGGACCGGAAATGGTCCCACCGTGTTATTGTTCCGCTGCTCGCTCTCCGCCCCACAGGCTAAGCTGTAGGGGTATTTGTGTTATTTTTGTTTGTACGTTATTTTTCACTCACAGCCGTGGAATAATAATATAATATAGACTCAGAGGTGGTCACTTACAGCTATTTTAAGGACTTGTTCGTTACCTTGGCTGGCTCCGAAGCATAAATGCAAAACATAAGATTAAGGTTTGAAATGGATGGGACGCTGTTGGCTAGTCAGTAACTTGTCGAAGTTATCCGTGTGGTTTGCCCTGGACATGTGGGGGTTCACTCATCAGCGGTGAATAAAGGTTGGCTTATGTACAGCTATCTAAAAAGAGATAAAGCTAACTGCCTCTAGCATCCAGCTTGGTGGGGGGGTAAATATGGATTCACACAGGAGGAGAGACAGCAGAACTTGGGACTGGGACAGCCCGCAGTGCCGTGCTCAGCTGGACGAGGTCTTCTTCCGCAGGCATGACTACATCCAAGCTGGCAGCCCTGAACACACTGAGTTCTGGGCCTTCTTTGAGCGCTTCCAGAGGTTTAAAACAAAGAAGGACATGTCTGTGTCTGGGGCCAGCAGAAAAGAGGACAACGATGAAGGGAAAGAGGGGAGAAAGACTGCCACTGGAAGAGTAGATCTCGGCCTTCCTAAAGAGTATGATGCCCGTTATCGGATTAATGTGTCTGTGTGCACCAGGGACGTTGAGGAACGCCTTGGAAAGTCGGAGCACAGAAACAGGCAGAGCTCCTCGGGACCAGGGAAAGAGGAGATCACAGACTGCCGCCTGGCTCTCTTGCACTTCCTGGACTTCAGCCAGAGACAGAGTTTTGGGAAGCTGGCCAAGCTTCGCCGGGAGCAGAAGAGTCTGCCCATCTTCCAGTACCGCGACCGGATAGTGGAGCTGGTGCGACGGCACCCTGTGGTGGTGGTGGCGGGGGACACGGGCTGTGGGAAGTCCACCCAAGTACCCCAGTACCTCCTCTCTTCTGGCTTCAGTCAGATAGCTTGCACTCAGCCTCGGCGTATTGCCTGTATATCCCTTGCCAAGAGGGTTAGCTTTGAGAGTCTCAATCTGTATGGCTCAAAGGTGCGCAGTGATGAAATAAGCCCTCTATATTGTTGATTTATTTTTGATTGTGTGGATAAGAAACAGCGTTCACGTGGTTTGTTGTGCATTTCCAAATATAGCCTCTTCACTTTCTTTAAGCACTGACTAGATTATAAATGTGTCGAGTACATACTTGAAAAATCTGCAGTACAACTCAAACTGCAGTTATGATTTGCAGGTGGGGCACCAGATCCGCTTTGAGACCACCCGTACCGCTGCCACCAGACTGCTGTTCCTGACTGAGGGACTGCTGCTCAGGCAGATCCAGCAGGACGGAGCCCTGGCTCAGTACCAGGTACTGATCGTAGACGAGGTGCACGAGAGGCACCTCCACTGTGACTTCCTCCTTGGTGTCCTGCGGACTCTGCTGGCCAGCCGCACAGACCTACGTCTGATCCTCATGTCGGCCACCATCAACATCAAACTCTTCTCCAACTATTTTAGTAGTGCTCCTGTGCTGCAGGTACCAGGCAGGCTGTTTCCTATACAGGTGAGCAGAAACAGGTAGAGCTACATTTCCAGTGTTTTCAGGCCTTGAGAGAATTGTGAAGTATCATCTTAAGGCATCTTCACTCTATTTGTCACCTGTTTCCCCTACTAAGGTGATATACCAGCCCATTCCTTCGGAGGAGCAGCCCTCGCGCTCTGAGAAGCTGGATCCCAGACCTTATCTGCGTATCCTGCAGGGCATCGACCAGCGCTACCCCCCAGAGGAGCGGGGCGACCTGCTCCTCTTCCTCAGCGGTGTGGCAGAGATCTCCACCATCCAGGAGGCCTGCCAGGTCTATGCCACACACACCCGTCGCTGGATAGTGCTACCGCTGCACAGCACCCTCTCACTGGCCCAGCAGGATAAGGCACAGTCATATTTGTTTAACATTTGTTTCAATTCAAACAGACACATAACTTTTGCAACTGATATCTAAGATATAGTTTATCAGTTCTAATTGTGTATCATCATATTTTTCTTCAGGTGTTTGACATTGCTCCTCCCGGGGTAAGAAAGTGCATCATCTCCACAAATATTGCAGAGACCTCAGTTACCATCGATGGAGTGCGCTTTGTCGTTGACTCAGGTATGGAACTAAGATGCAAAGCTTTTTACACGGTACAGCCTGGGGTTATCCTTAAAACCTGAGTTAACACTCAGCCCTAGGTTAGCTTAACTCTGTTTCACACTGGCAACAGTTAGCCCAGGGTTTACTTTATTTTCTAGGGATAAGCCAGAAAACACTGAGGCTAACCCTTTCTTGGAGCAGGGCTGGCTAACTCGGGGATAACCCACTTTGGAATCAGCGAGGTTAACCCGATCAAGCCAACTAATGTGCAATGTTCCCTATACTATATAGCCCTGTAATGGAACAATAACCAAGTGGTTGGATTGTTTTGTTATACGTTTTATTCTCTTTCAGGAAAGGTAAAGGAAATGAGTTTTGATCCCAAGGCCAAGATGCAACGTCTGCAGGAGTTCTGGATCAGCCGAGCCAGCTCTGAGCAGAGGAAAGGCCGAGCCGGTCGCACGGGTCCAGGCGTGTGTTACCGCCTCTACGCTGAGTCAGACTACGATGCCTTCGCCCCTTATCCTGTCCCTGAAATCCACAGAGTGGCTCTGGACTCCCTCATTCTCCAGGTACTATAATATCCTGTAGATGCCACAAACCTTATTTCTGATTCCTCCTTCATCAGCAAGTATAGCTTAACGCAACACAACACAATTATAAGAATGTAACTTGATTTGTTCCTGCAGATGAAGAGCATGTGCCTTGGAGATCCGCTGTCTTTTGTCTTCATTGATCCACCTCCAGCTGCTAGTATCCAGACCGCAGTGACTTATCTGAAAGAACAGGGGGCGCTAGATAGTCGTGGTGAGCTGACCTCTATCGGGAGCTTGCTGGCCCAGCTGCCTGTGGATG
>OMLI01088192.1:0-15041 GCA_900302605.1 Rondeletia loricata | reverse complement strand
ATGACACTCGCTCATAAACATTACCCCCCTGCTTCGCCACACCACAACGGTGGAGCAAACATATGTTCCACTCCTCTGGGGGTTGTATGGAGGGATTGTTGTATTGGTGTGTGTGTGTGTGTGTGTGTGTGTGTGTGTGTGTGTGTGTGTGTGTGTGTGTGTGTGTGTGTGTGTGTTTCTCTGTTTGGGAGATTAGTGACGGAAGCTACCTTAAGGCCCTGTCATCCAAGACAACATCAAATCTATGACTGATGACAAGAGTCATGATGCTATCGATCTGGTTTCAGCACTCATGGAAACATTGTATCATGGCTTGAATCAGTGGAGACTAAATGTTAGCCTCTGTGGGCCTTTGACATGCAGCCCTGTGATCGGAGTTATTCCAGAAAGTGTTTTCCTGCATGGTTATTTTTAAAGACCGGCTCAGTGAGAAACATTGATGTGTTAACACTTGTCTAGGGATGGTGTATTGATTAACGTCTACCCCTGCTGGCCTAAAATCAAACCCGACATAAACTTCTCTACTGTGTTTCCCATACTCTTTCTCTCTTTCTACCTTCATAGCGCTTAAAGTGCTTCTTCATGCCGACTGCCTTTCAGTTTTACAATGCTGCCTGCCACTTCGGCCCCAGGCTCAGCCAACTAGGAGGGTGCTGAAGCAAGAGAGCACTGCACTGTACTCAGAACTGTCCTGTTCCTATAATCAACTCTGGACTACACTGTACATCTGTATATATTATGGATATAAGTACATTTGACGCACATTTGCAGTTTGCCCTGCACAAGTTCCTTTTTATATGGTCACATTCTCTTCACATGCTACCCCTATCTGTGAGTTTGAATGTGGACAGTTATTGTGCATCATTAACTGGACTGCATTCCTGTGTGAATCAGGATAGGACAGGATAGGATAGTACTTTATTGATCCCCGAAGGGAAATTGCAGCGTTACACTAAGGACAGTACACTAATGACTAATAAACAATGTACATAAGAGTACTAAAAATAAAAATAGAAAGGCTAAAAAGAGAGAATACAAGAATGCAAAAACAGGTCCAGAGTGCGAAGTCGATCGGTTCTCGAGAAAATTGTCCCGGTCCAAACGGGCACTGCTGTCGCGGCACGCTATGCAGGCATACAGGCGTACCGGGCACTGCACTCTAGCGGTTCTCGAGAAAATCGCCCCAGTCCGAACGGGCACTGCACTAGTATGACAAATATGCCAAAAGTATATATATAAGTATAAAGTATAGATATCTAGTTATATAATGCATATGATAATACCCTTGTACCTAATTATTGGTAGCAAGTTGAGAATGCTGCTTAGTGCTTATCCTCGCTACCTTTATTTATTGTATTACCTTTAATTATTACATTGCAATCTACATTCCACTCTCTTCTTTTTGCAATCTCTATTCATACCCAGTCTTGATTTGTTGATTTTTTACTTTGATTCTCTTGCTGCAAATGATGCGATTTCCCCATGGGAATCATTTAAGTTTCATCTCTCTCTCATCTCATCTTCCTACTGTCTCAATAAAGAAAAAACTGGAACAACTGCTAATGTTTAAAAACAAACCGTAAGCCTCCAGCAGGTATTCTGGATAGGAGAAAATTGTCATTTACCTTCACAAGTATGTCCATCCTCTTTCAAGTAGAAGCCTTGGCGACAGTAGCATTGGTAGGAGCCGTAGATGTTGGCACATTCCTGGCTACAGGGGTTTTTGTCACATTCATTCACATCTGAGCAAGGACAAACACAGAGATGATTAGAAATATCACTGTTCATATTTTTCATGCACATAAAGTAAAGTAACAAATCTGAAAAGCACTAATCAAAATCTAATCATGTTGCTCCAACAACTCCTTATAATAAACCTTTGCGTTGTGAGCAGGAATGTTCAGAGCTTGATTACATTCCCTAAATAATGGCTGTGACAAGCCCAGAATAATGTGAATCACACTCAGCTTTGCTCTTTAAAGCACAACCGCTTCCTCAACACACCGATGATAGACTGCACCTGAGCCAGGAAGCCATTATGTATGCATCCCCAGTACGCCAGAGATGGAGAAAAAATTAATTTCCAACAGGAAACAGTTTTTGCTGATAACAGATACTTGGAAATTACTCCTAAATGGTTTGCTATCAATACCATCTCCAAAGTCTCTGCCAAGCAAACGTTTGATGCCGACATTCTCCCAGAAGCTTACATCTGCCCCCAAAGTTCTTAAAGGATATTGTGGCGGGCCATTTAAACAAGGTGGCATTTAAATTCTCAATATGTTTAAAAAAAAAAAACAGTCTCGCTTACCATCACAGTTCTTGCCGTCAAATGCTAGGGAGAAGCCAGCCGTACACGAGCACTGGTAGGAGCCTGGGGTGTTTTCACAGGTCTGGGCACACAGCCTTCCAGGATAGCGCCAGCACTCATTCACATCTGTAAGTTGAGGAGCTATTAGAGGACAGACAGATACCTGTGGGCCGCTGAGGCCTCATTGCCAATTCTCCTTCAACCACAGACCAGGAGTTTAAAGGCAAAATGACTTTTTCACTCTATTAGCAAATTTTCCATGTCCTAATGTACGCCTATTTAACAAGCCAAAAATGTTATAAAATGTGTAATTTCTCGTATATTTATATCTAGTCTACCAATCGTCTGGAGACTTTTGAATGCAAGGTATTTGCTAGAACGGCGGAGAGTACAGACGCTAACAAACCTACGCCTGCTGCTTTGGAAATCTACGGCCCTTACTTTTTGTACTGTGTTTACAAGCACACGACTTCTGCATGTCACCGCCCCAATATGAAGGGCCGCCCTCAAGACGTTTGATTGGTTCTGCAATGCAGTTTTTTTTTAACTCTCTAATTGTTTCCACCCAGTTTTAACAACGAAACCTGGTTGAATGTCCTCAGTCTCTAGTTGAGCGCAGCGTTTAGAGACTGACCTGTGTCTAATTTATATCAAAACCCCATTACTTTTCCTTTCTGGAAAATGGCATATTTTTGTGGCTGCTGCATCGTATACCAGTAGGCGTACAAAAAAATTCCAACCAATATTATCATCATAGATTTTTGAACAATCCCCACCTCCACCCTTCCCATCATATAAAAGCAGCAGCTTCACAACTTTCAAAGTGGCATGAGTGGCAACACTGAGGACAAAATATTCCTCCTCTTTCTCCTCTCCCTCTTCCTCCTCTGCTTCCTGTACTCCAAGGGTTTGGTCCATTGCTGCTCCAATAATGGGGGTGATGGAGGTGTTGATGGAGGAATGCAGGCATCTAGTTCTGCTGAGTCACTTTCCATGTTTTCTAGTATGGTCCTCCCCCAACCACTTTTGAACAATCCCTCCCTTAGTCTATCCTGTCCCAACTTTGTGTTTCAACCAGAAATACGTCGAATTACGAAAGCAAGACACTCCCCAAATGCCATTTCATGTTGTCTTTAATAAACAGGTCGGTGCTATTTTCAGCAAGATAACTGGTAAATAGTTATCTTATAAATAGTGTTAGAATCTTTGCAGAATGAGAGAGAGGTAGTAGGAGAGAGGGAGAGAGGAAGAGAGAAAGAGACAACTAGTCTCCCCATTAGTATGCATTAGGCCCTCAGGCGTTGTCAAGACCAGACTGTGTATCCAGGATTAGTCTGTTGTCTGACTGTTAAACCACTAGCATTGCTACTAGCAGTGTGCCCGGCGCTTATTTCCCCCAGTCTAATGACATTTGAGCCTGAGTGTTCGTCCTCCTCCCCATCAGCAGTTGTATTTATACAAACATTTCTCTGGAGGTAGAGATGATCTCATTGGTTGAGTTAAACCTCAATGGGCGGAGCAAAAGATCCGCAGTTTTTCAGAGCACAAGTTAGCTAACTAGCAAACTTGAATTGCAAAGAAGGAACTCTGATTAAAATATAAATATAAAATGCAATGACTTTTTTCTTTCATTCATGACCATGGCATTCATGATCTTAGAAGGTCAGCAAGCTAGCTAACTAGCTTACATAGATTTCTACAGGCTAGTATTTGAACCTGGATGGTCAGCTAGGCTAACTAGCTAACCTAGATAACAGAATGGCTAGATTGCAATTTTTTAGTAGCAAGACTGCTAGGCTTCATATAGCTACCTCCTCTCTTACCCCTTGCCTTTTTCACCAGGCTTCAGTTTAATGTTACTAATACAACTTCCACATCACAAGAGGCGAAAAAATCTGATGACATCTCATGGCTTCAACTTGGAAGTCTTCATGTGTTTAACTTGTTGGAACGCCCATGTCCAAAATATGTTTTATTTATGAACATAAAATCAAAAATAAACAAACTGCATTACTTGCTTTTTGTCATTTTGATTTTGATTATCTTGGACTGCCAGCAATGAATTTGCTACAGTGTTTGCCGCCTGTGTTGACACACATTGTGATGCAATTAGTGACGCCAAGTGGGAGATATCGGAGCCCACAAAAAAAATCCCACGTCCTACTTGTAATTACCACTAGGAGGCTGATGTGAACTGTTTTCCCCATTCGGCAGCTCGTATTTCCATTAAATCCGACACATGACGTGAACGCGGTATTAGCCAGATAAACTGTGGTTCTTTGACTCCGCCCATTGAGGTTTAACTCAATGAGATTATTTCTGCCTCCAGAGCAGCTCTGCTTTCGAGAAATGTTTGTAGAACTAAAACACCAATCTGCTTATCATCATCTCACAGACTTGAAAGAGCGATACGTACCACTGCAGACCTGGCGAAGGGCGTCATACTGGTAACCCGTCTGACAGTCACAGCGGTAGCTGCCAGGGAGGTTGTGACAGATCTGGTCCACTCCACAGCGGTGGGTTCCCACTTGACACTCATCCATATCTAGACAGACAGGAAAGATAAAGCACCTCAGCAAAAACATTTTTATAAAAAATATAAACACACACATGCATAGCCATCTCTTTCTCACTGTCTGTCTCTGTCTCTCTCTCTATATCACACTAACACTCTCTCTCTCACGCGTACACGTATGCATGAGAGCCCCCTGCTTGAGCTAATCAGGGTATTTTTGTAAATGCTAGATCTAAATGGCAGGTTGCACCATTTACCAGTTTTGTCAAAATTGCACCTGAAATATCATATGTGACAAAAACGTTCTTGCATCTTTCTAAAGTTCAATAACACCATCAGAAGGGACCAGACAGTTAGGGTATCAAGCCTCAAAAAAATCATGTTAAAAAACTGAGATAGTAAAGAAAATCCTCTTTCTCCCTCTTCCTTCTGATGGTGTTTTTGAAGTAGTGCCTGAGTCAACACAAGCGCTGTATCAAGCACTTTTATATCCATCTTTCCAAAGTCGCCAACCTCCTGTGTCCATGCTGTGTGTTTGAGTGGTAAATCTCACCGATACACTTGGCTCCATCAGGGCTGGAGTGGTAGCCCTGGCTGCACATTATGATCTTCCGCTGGCAAGTATAGGAGCCCACTGTGTTGATACAGTTAAAACCTGAGCTGCATGGTTCACTCAGGCTACTGCACTCATTTATGTCTGGAGAGAGAGAGAGAGAGAGAGAGACAAACATGCAGACAGCAGAAAAATGTTACAGTTGCACATGACTGATTGTGGGGGAGGTGGCTGTATAATCCTGACTGACAGACCTATCTCATACATGATTATGTCTATTTTCTCCCAGTAATTACAACAGAACAATTATGCAGTCAAGTATTTACTTGTTGGCAATAATCATGCTTTCTTAGCATAGGTTCCAATACTGGGGGTGCAGTGTGATCAAACAGATTATATACTATAGAGTCAATATATGTCCATATACCGTAGTCATGTAGGTGGTGGACAAAATAACAGAAACATCACATGAAAAAGGATTTTAACTTTGAAGTAACAAAATCACAATTACAAAGGCAGCTACACAGTTGAGTCATATTAAGTTGAATGCCAATTAGCAGTATGTGTCAGCTTTAAAAAAGGTCTGATAATCACCACTTTTATGTTATGCAACTTGAGGCAACTAACAGAGTTACAAAAAGGCCAAACAGTGCCTGAACTGCAGGTGCATCAATCACAAATTTTGCTCAATTATTTAATGTGGCAAGGGAAACTGTCTGGAAAATCAAAACAACATTTGCCAAACACAGACTGCATCAACAAAGAGGAACCGTGATCGTAAGCTGTAGCTCACCAACAGGGATAGATGGACATTTACATTTCCAGACAGGTTTACGCTTGGAGAAAGTCAACCTACCATGTCTGTTGCCAACTGTTAAACATGATGGTGGTCTGTAATGGTATGGGCAGCCATCTTGTCGGTGTCATTAGGTCTGATGATTGGTCTGCATGATCGTATATCGTCCACGGAATAGGAGGCCATTTTACAGGACCAGGAGCACCCTAGGGTGCAAACACTGTTCCCTCATGTAGTTCCTATAGTCTAAGACGATAATGCCCATACACACTGCTAAACAAATTCAAGAGTGGTTTCATGAACACCAGGATAAAGTCAAACCTCTTCCATTGCCCCAATCAGCAGATCTAAACACCAGTGAACCTTTATGGGAAGTAGATTTCCACTTCCTCCATCCCTCAAAGAACTGGAGGCTTTCCTTCTTGAAGGTCCAATATCCACTACACACAGTTCAGGATGCAGGATGACAGCAGGACAAGGAGGACTGAAGCTGCTCTGAAGGCACCGGGTGGTGCTACTACTTATTCGATATTTGATATTCATATATTGTTAGGTGTTTCCATTATTTTGTCCACCCCCCTGTTGTATGACAATGCTTCTGTTGTGAAGTTCAGCAGCCAGTAGAGGGCAGTAATGTCTCTTACCGATACAGTTGCCATGGGAGTCTTGTGTGAACCCGGTGAGGCACTTATGCTTGGGGTTACACAGGAAAGAGCCCTCTGTGTTCTCACACACAAAGCCAATACCGCAGTTATGGGTCCGCACCATACATTCATCAATGTCTGTAAGACGGGAGATATTCCACATTTATGGGATAAACAAAACCTGTGCAATGGGCCAAATTGAAAAATCTGAATCATCCATACAACATTCCCTGCCACAGAAACTGTAAAGGATATCAACTCTCTCAGATATAAACCACGAAAGTATTCACAGAGTGAATATGAGCACCATCGGTTTGAGCTAGAGAACAGTAGGTGGCACTGTGGTTCAAGGACAGAGTACACATGTGAAGCATCACAGAAATCCAAACTTTCAAACTGTCAATGTTTAACTCAAGGACATATTTCCCCCATAAAAATATAACTTTTTGTAACTCCTATAATTAACAGAAGCTGAACAGAACTTAAATGACAGTTATTGGATCTCTTGAGCGATGGATGGAGTTTAAGTGTAAGATTTGTTCTGGCCTTTTTTCGCTGTGAGCACAGTTCTCAGGAGTAAATGTTTTATTAGGCCCTCTGAGATTTGTCCCAGGGAACATAGGTCTTAATGTGGGCTTTTCTCATCCAGTCATCAGCAGAAGGGCACATTTCCGACATCAGAGCAAAGATTTCTGCTTTCTTTCATGCAACTAATTGGTTTTCCCCCTGCTAGCTGGTCGGCTAAATATTACCTTCATTATCTAGCTACATGATTAGTCCTCCCTGGTGGCAAGTGCTGATGACATGAGACACAGAGCTTCAAGGTGCTTTACCGCCCACGCAATGCTGCCTTTCTAGGTGATTATCGTGTCACACACTGAACCTGGGCATCTGCTAGTGTACGCACAAACATCACTAGTGGGGCCAAACATTTAGCATAAACCATAATAAAGCCTCACTCACAGATTGGCATAATGCCTCAGAGTCCTAACCTAACCCTCAGAGCCATCAACACATTAATCTTTACTAGGTGACACTCACTGTCAGCACTGCTCTACTTTGGGCAACTGAACACACACTCACCAATGTCCTTCTTCTAATATGAATCTTGGAATGAAAATGATTGCAAATAATACATTTCCTCTGATTTATACACATTGCTCTGAAGCTTTGGGTACATTTTCTTGTTGCTAATGTGCATTGTACTCTCATCTGCCCAGGGATTGGAAATGAAAATGAGCTGTCTAAATATATCCCCGAGGAAGACTGATAGATTTCTGCTACAGAGCCTCATAGAAAACAAGTGTCTGCCATCAGTAATACCAAGACACACCAACAGCCTGATTGTGTTCACTTATTTATAATGTAGTGCACTGCAGTCCTGTATTCATGGTCCTCTGGGCTTCTAGTAAGTCCTGAGGGGCCATTTAAGGACAAATGATGTGGGGTTGTCTGAGATACATTTAGAAACCTGGGGGAGAGGGGGGACTGATGACAAACGTAGTTTCAAGACCAGAATCGTGTGTGCATGCATGGGCATCCATTGCACTGTGCTGCAATGTGTGCCAGGGTGTTGAACTTCTGTACTGTTGGTTATTTCTGTTGCTGGATCCTCCAACTTTAACTGAATTCCTAAGAGACAGGTAATCACACTCCAACACAAACAGGAGCCTTGGTCCAACATGAGTGCCACGTTGAAATATAAGGTGTAAAATACACTGCAGTTAACGGTTAGCATCTCACATGTAGGCTGTAACCATATCAGTGGTTGTTATGGGTTTCGACTATGGGTTATGAGAGTGTGGGTAAAGGACTAGTAAGGTGATATGGACTGTTCCTCTGTTTCTGTTTTAATTCCTTTACTACATTTAACAAAAATCACGTACTGCACATGGAAGAAGACATCATCAGCATTAACATTGACTATTTTAGTGACCCTGGAAATAATTGCTGTGTATATTGGCTTAATGACATACATCAGGGACAATGAACTCACCCTCACAGACATCGTTCCGCAGTTGGTAGCCTGCAGGACAAGTGACCTGCCACTCGCATACAAACGAACCCACTGTGTTCACACAGCGCTCATTGGGCCGACAACTGTGGGTGTTGGTCACGCACTCGTTCACATCTGCAGTAGGAGAACAAAAGTGAGTGTGTGAGAAATGAAAGAGAGAGAGAGGGGGGGAGATGGACAAAGGGCCTATGATGAGGAGGTGCTGGAGGTGAGGACAACTCCCAGGGTTAGTTGATGAACAGGGCCTGTACGTAATTTGTCCCATTCGGCCCATTCCTGCTTCCCGTGATGGAGCCCAATGAGTCAGCAGCAGATGGGCGCAAGCAAATAAATACCGAGCCAAACGAACAAAGGAAGCCATTCTTACCTCTAGGAGTGTGAGGCTAACCGGGAAATTCCATGTTTTGCTTTTGCCAGCTTGAAAATCACCAGCCAGTTTGCCTCATGTACTGTCATGAGAGTCCTATGCCAAGACACTTATTTTAAATGAAGATTTATTTGGTGCAGTACCACTGGACAGGGTTGAAACACATTATCATGAAACATGTCCAGAAGTGCCATTCAGTGGGCTATTATATCAACTTTGGACAATGACTGCTTTGTGTATCCTGAGTCAAATTCAAAATATCAGATCTTGGCCAAGCTAAGTGATATTTTTCTTGTTAGGCTTGTTTGCCTCATCTGTATGGGTAAAACAAAACATGCAGTTGAAAATCCTTAAATCCTTTAGTCAAACAGCACACTGTTGATTTATGACATTGGTGGGCTCATGCCGAGACGGTGGATCCTAGCTCTGCTGCATTCCCTTATCAAGCATCGCAGTGCAAGGCAGATTAGCTGGACGTGCTGATGGGGTTGGACTGTGATACTGTGTGTGTGTGTGTGTGTGTATCTTTGTGTGCACGCAAGTGTGTGGTATTCATCCAGATTTGAAGATCACCCCTAAATATGGTGCATTACATAGGGAACCCGACAAAAAGGTCTGCACGAGGGAGCCAACGATGGAAAGACAAAAAGGAGGAACAAGAGAGGCCTATATTCTCCTGTGTTGCCCATGTATCTGTTGGCAGTCCCTTGCTGAAATTCCTTTCTCAACTTCCGAAGCTTTTACTAAAGGGAATTTGTATGAACTGCGAGCCTTGGAACACCTTCTCAGAGGGAGCGAAAGGAGGTAAAGCACTAATCTGAGGTTTTCAAGATGTACCTGGTTTCTGAGTAACATCCTGGAGTTATTTTCCCTTAAGGTTATTCCCCTTGCAAAACTACACAAGCATCACCTTTCACAGCACAGGACATAGTTTACTGTATTATGAAAAGCCTCTGTAGAATTTGCAATAAAAACATTTGTCTCGCTCACTACAATTAACTATTTTCCCTTTTGATGTTGCACAACACCCAGTAGATTCTGCGGGACTATAACAAGTACAGTACTGGCAAACACTTGTTTTGGGTCTGCATTTGCAAATGTTTCTGTTTGTTCCCAAATCGGGAGACATCTTGTCTTCATTGTAGGCAGCACATTTCCAGGGGCAAATAACACTGTGCATTGAGTCCGCCCTGTCCTCTGGGCCCTGCTCTCCATCAAGCCTAGGGATGGACAGGACCGTTTCCAAGTGTGCAGAGAGTCGCCTTCTCCTTCCACCGCAGGGCTTTGGGGGCCAGCATTATTTCCAGTGCGTCATTCGAAAAGAAAAAAGAAAAAAATTGCCTCTAGGTCCCCACCTTCCCCGACTGTTCCCCAGGGGCAGCCAGATTACATTGTTGTTGGGAGTGGAGTGCTTCAATACAAGGCGGAAACAAAAACCCTATTTTGGAAAATACAAATGCGTAGCCTAATGGAGAAAGGAGGAAGCCGTTTTGGCAGGATTTCCAGATGAGGTTGTGCACAGAGTCTGACAAGTAGCACAATTAAGCACAGAGACAAATGCACAAAGAAAATGCACCCAACTGTATTCTTTCACACTGGACCTAGCAGACGATCAGATTTTCAAAAAAATTCAAGCTGAGGTAGTTTAAGTCAACCTTGTCTTTTGTCCGATGTTGTGTGTTTGAGGCAGGGGGTTAGGCAGATGCAGGCTGGTGGGACTCAAGTGCAAGCTGTGAGAATTATAAGATGTGAGCATTATTTCTCAATCATCAGTCACATGGGATGGATTCTGAATGATGTGCCACTCAAAGGGTGTAGATGGGCTCAAGTGTATAGAGATGAAGAATACTTATTTTCAGTTTACCAGGCTGTATCCCTAACTTTAAAAAACTAGAAGACCCTATTGGAATAATATAGGGATATTATATTGATACCATAGGAGATAAAAAATACCATAAAGTGCAATAAGGTCACTATAAACTCACTACTGAGTACCCCAGACACACTATAAGTCAGAATAGGAATATTATAGCAATATTTGAGTGATTTTTCATTAGGGATGATACAATGAAAACCTAAATGAGAAAGACCTTTAGCCTGCCAATGGATAGGACCATGAAGCTTTTCTCTGTTTGAGTGGGTGGGTCCACGTTTCTGAAAATCTTGCGGTCAATCAGAGTTAATATCTTTCACAAATGTTTGTAGAATTGAATAATACTGCTGTCCAAGAATCAAACTCATGCAATTCTAAATATTATGTTAGCAATGCGACCACAGAAAGGATAATAAAATATTATAATTTGCAGCAGGCCTTGATTGCGATTTGGTGCAGGGCCTCATCCATGATTCCCTACATGTAATAATTGGTGTCCTTTTAATTAACTGTGAAAGCTGATCTTCCTGCAATGTTTTGAGTAAAGCAAAACAAATCCACGCCTGCCTGCAGCAGTTTGTTTTGTCCTCAGAGTGAATCTCATAATAGAGTGAAGATGGCAACCACATGCATGGGAGCTGGAAACCACTATGATGTCTGAATTTGAAATGTATTTCTCTGCCTGTGTGTCTGTGCCTTGTGTGTGTGTGTGTGTGTGTGTGTGTGTGTGTGTGTGTGTATGTTTGCCTGGGAAACTTCAGAATATCCATTCACAGCTTGGTGATGAGTAGAAATAATGCCACAGCACTGCTTAAATGTCTTACCCACACACTCGCTATTCATGTTGTGTATAAAGCCCTCTTCGCACATCCCATCTAGGCTGACACACTGGAAGGATCCTTCCTTGTTCACACACAAATCTCCATGGGAGCAATTGTGTGTTCCAGTCTCGCATTCATTCATATCTACACAGTTGAGGACGAACCATTGGGAGAGGTACAGATGGAACAGATACAATTAGCTTTGGTTTATTTACTCTGCAAAACAAAATATCATGTATCCATGATATTGGATTAATTAATCCATTATATTTGAGAGATGTGCTTACATTTCACAAACAAATTGCTGATGCTTTTACAGTAAAACGCAAACATCCTAGGTGTTAATGCTTCTGGGTTTTCACATATGATGTATCTACAGCGCAGTAACTGTTCAAGCACTCCACAGTTTGCCTCATACAGTTACATCTCATTACATGAAATGAATCCCACTCTAGTCCCCCCAGTTTGTAGGGCTAGCCCGACTGGCTATTTCCTTAGTTTCATTCCAGACTAAACCAAATGTTGCCCACCCACATGTTAACATGTGGCAACACTTTAGGGGAGAAAGTCCTCACCCTGTCCACTGAATGAAGTGATAGGAGGGGAAAACAATAACTCTTATGCAATGCTTATGCATTCAGACGTATTATCCCCTCTGGTGACAGACAGACAGATTAAATCAACCGAGCTAGGACTGCACTTACAATACATACATTCTTAGTATCACAACTAAAATCTCATCAATACATTAGCAGCACACCAGAGCATGATAGGCTTCTCACGAGGCCATTACCTAAGCATGCATACAATCACATTGTTTACTTATTAAGTTAATATAAGTGACTTCTTCTTGACTATTTCTGTGATGGTTTCTCTCTGGTTTAACAGTGCAATGTGGTGCAGGAAGGAATTTGGACAAGCAAAAATTATTGAGCTGGTGTGTATTGAATTCCAGGAGGTGGACCATATATCAAATTTTTACAAAGGAAAAATGCTGCCAAGTTTTAGCCTTAGCAAATCCACGGATCAATTTACTAACTACTGCACCAAATGTATTACTATAAGGCCCTTCATGGAAAATGGTTTTTGGCATGGTAACAATTACATTTTCTTCTGGGGAGAGGTTGAACGTAGTATCAGTGGATTGAGTGCAACTTGAAGAAGTGAGGTAGCTAAGTACACAGGTGTAACGGCTAGTGTTTGTTATTGCAGCTATAGCTGCAGCAGAGTAATTGGCTATGGTTGACTCATGCTCCAGGCAACGGGCTCCTCCACTAGGAAATTGGAAACCAATCAGACCACGCATTGTTAAGTGTCACAAGAGCTGCATTTTCCTCCTTCATGAGTGACTGCATCCAATTAAAAAAGTGTCCGGATCTCTGGACAAACTGCTCCATTGCCTTTTTGTTTTGCTGTCAATGGCTGTATGTATGTGTTTGTCCATTTGTGAATGTTGCGGTGTTGGTGTTGGCGGTGGGGGGTTGTTTGTTACCTTGTGCAAACCCAGATTGAGGGCAACGGCTTAAGGGATACATAAGAGCTTTGTGAATCGCTCCAATTACTGCCAACACTAACACAACAACAGGGAGTGGTGGCCCTTACCTTCACACATGCGTGCATCTGCCATCAGCGAGAACCCTGGGAAGCAGGAGCACCGTGCCTGGCCTGCCACCACCGTACACTGCTGACTGCAAGGACTGCTTCCTAGAAGGGACAAAATACTAGTAGCATGATCACAATCATCTCCAGATTCCACACAGCTATGCCTCTGGGACAGTTATTCAGTTACAATGTCTTACAGTAAATGTCCCATCCTTGTGCTGTTTCTGTCCTGTCCTGGTAATTCATTGCCCTGTTGTCGCGCACCCTGAGGCTCCTCCGGACCCCGCCCTCACACCCACCCTCGCTCTGATCATCACTCCCTGCAGGAACAAGCCTCTCAGGAGCTACCTCATTCAACACGAGTGAATCAATTCTCCCTATTTAACAGCTCAATAGTCACAGAGAGGCATGGGCCAGGAACGGTTTCCCCACAGTTTCTCACCAACGCATTCCTCGCTAAAGCTCTGCGGTGGTGAGACGTCGGAAGCCTGATTAATAAATCAATCAGGCTATTCTTATAACTAACAATCAGAGACACTTTTAAGAAGCAGGGCTTTTGTTGGGTAGTCAAAGCAGTAGGCTTGGTATAGAGACACTAGTGGTCCGAGGGTTTGCACTGCTGATCCCCTCCTGACTTGATAAAGATTCAGCTCATGGTGAACCTGCAGAACTGCACACACTAGGCAGATAAACTACAACTGAACAATTTATCAGTGCAAGCACATGCAGTGAGGGAACTGTCCCTGTTTCACTTTTTTCATAAGGGAGTCTTGTTCACCCCATGGCAGTCAGGCAGCACTCTGACACATCACGTCAGCCCTTCTCAGCCCAGCCTGCTTGCCTTGTTTCAATAAAAGGAGAGCTGATGTGTCGACCAGATGTATCCGGCCTACTGGGTTCCTGACACACTACATAGTGGACACACCAGGGAGAGCGGCGCTGCAGCAGAGGACTCACTGACTGCTTGTGAATCGTACACTCCACAGCCTTGTATGAAACACTCACTAAACCCCAAATCACTCTCACCACTCATTACACATAAAGCTGCAGCACACAAGACCTTAGCCTAGGGAGGATTCGCTGAAGAATATCACAGTGGGAGGTTAATATAGGGCTTTTTCATATTCCTTAATGAAAAGGCGTCCTGGTGGCTCGATGGCCTGAGGTGCGTGCCATGTGAACAAGACGTCCTGGGTTCCAATCCTGCCTCGGACCTTTGTCGCATGTCATCTTTCCCGATCTTTGCTGTCTCATGAACGCTGATCTCTCCTTACTGACTACCCTTTTAACTTTTGTTAATGTAATTTTGGTCAACTATCTTAAAGCCTGCAAAATGTGGCATTTTAATTTAACTGTTGCTGGCGATTTCAGTGCCTTCCAACAAGCCACCTCCCCGTGGGGAAGGACAGCCGGGCTACTCCGCTAACTCTATGCCGTGAGTTTCCATGTGGAACCCTGCACGGCGGAGTAAGAGGGAGTGTAATAGGTAAAAACCTATGGATCCCCAAGAACCCACAGCGTTCGGTATGAAGTAGGCGGCTA
>OMLI01088190.1:0-10549 GCA_900302605.1 Rondeletia loricata | reverse complement strand
TGTGCAAGAATGACCTAGCTGCATTTTCTGTCATGCTGTTCCTAATGTTAGGCTTTGTAGAATAGGTAGACTGCTAAACTTTTTGTTTTTGTACTGTATGTCTTATGCCTTGTCTTATGCGTCACTGTTTGTTTGTTATCATCATTTTGTAACTCTTGATTGTTGCTTAGGTAGATCTAGTTTGACTCATTTGCTGTAAAGTCCTTTGAGACATGCTTTGTGATAAAGGGCTATATAAATAAACGAACTTGAACTTGAACTTGAGTTTGATGGCAGAAAATGTTTCAGCTATCTAATAGCGGCAATGGTAAACATCAGGTTTTGGTGTCAGTCCCTCGGAATCAAAGAGAAAGGGCTTTTGCACCGACGTTCAACAATCATATAGGGAGAAATCAATTTCTCCACGACAGAAGCCTCAATAGACCAGAATGCAATGCAGCCACTAGACATGTTGTGTTTGGAGGGAAAGTGGGCGCACCAAAAAAGTAAATTACAACACTTCATCATAAAATAACTCCGGGAATGCATTGAACATCAGTGTAAGAGGATCCGAGGCTGGATTTGTCCTCTAAGCAGGGGGGAGAGGGGCAGATAACGGCGAGAGCGGTGAGAAAAACTCATTATAAAACAGATAGTTTCAGTCCTCAGTGCTTTTTGGCTGAGTCACATTCAAACCTGCTGTAAAATACCCAATAAATCCACCGCTGTGACACAAGAGTTCATTAAAAAATTAGAGCGGTAATGGAAAGTCACCGCTCATACCACTACTTATGTGTGTTCTTGAACATTTTCATTTGTTTTATTGTAATAGTGTGTTACGGCCGCTTTGTAAAAGCAATACGTCATGAGAGGCCGTTGTTTACAGTGATATTAGACCAGAGGAGGCTTGCTGCTTAACTACCCACTGCAATCTGAGAAAAGGTTGACTTTTCGGGTGAGTTGGAAGACCAACCACCAATAAATAAATCACCGCTCAGTGACGACAAAGGCACAACCGACTAACAAGGACATGTAATGCTTATAACAGCAAACACTGCTATTGGCCTCCTAAGGCAGAGACTGTGGCTTTGAGTCTATTTTTCAGAGAACTGTTTTACATTGTAGCTGACATGCGGAAATGTCTGTCTGCCCAGCTGCGACGTGATCAGATGTCCCTGTCCTTGAAAAGTTTTGGACGAAGACAAGCTGACAGTTGACGTCTTGGTGGATATTAAGCGTTAGTGTTGAAGGGGAACTAGAGCCTTACGTGAGGCTAGTCAGGCTGACGGCTTCACCCGTAAGAAACAGACAGATCACTAATGAACAGTCCCTTTGCTCATCAGTGACGCTCTGTTATTCCGCCTGCCAGCCACTGACAGACAGAGAGACGGGAACAGCTGGGAAGAAAGGGAAGAGACGGGCAGAGAAAGAAACAGGCGGTTGAAGAGAGAGCGACTGGCAGCCAGACAGACAGACAGACGGAGCCTGTCAGGATCAGGGCGAAGCGCTCGCAAGGTATTACTGCGTGTTTTTACGATGCGATTTCCTAGGTTAATGCACGGGTTAATGCTGGAACACGACTGTGGGTCGTACTCCAGGGCTCCTGACAGTTTCTGTTCATGCTGCTGGTAAATTAACTCGGAACAAGGCTGCTCCTCGGAGAACGACCAGAAGATGAGGAGCGTCAGCAGCAGCTGGAGGAGATGTAAATGAGAAGGAGACGTTCATTTATTCACTGATTTCTACAGAAAACAGCTGGCCCCCTCTGTCTGTCTGTCTGTCTGTCTGTCTGTCTGTCTGTCTGTCTGTCTTACAATTTAGCTTTTTTGTTTAAAAATCCTTCCTGTATTTCCTGATAAGCTCTTATTTCTCTATCATACTTGATTATTCTAGGGTCACAGGAACATTTCGTTACATGTTCTGACTATCTCTGACTCTTGCACTCCTTACTGTTGGTTGGCTGTAATGTTGGTGATCTATTTCTTCTTATTCTACTGTTGAACTCATTTTCGGTCACTCTGGATGAGAGGATCAGTTCAGTAGTTTGTGTAAAGCAAAGCCTTTAATGCCAAATATACAGTAAGTTCATTTCTGATTACTTTTCAATACAAGACATGTTAATGATGCACATCTCCTTTCTTCCATAGACTGAACAGTTTCTTGTTTTGTTTGTTTCATCCGTTGTTTTTTTTATCACTATGCTTCTGTGTTTTATCACTGTGTAACTAAACTAACCTACCTACTGACACTCAGACCCAACTGATCCTCCTTTACCCAGATGAAGCTCAGATCAGCCAACAGAGAGCAGGCGGACTGTAGTGTAGGAACACTCACAGCATCTACCATCAAACACACCGAGGAGACGGCAACCCGCAGGCTGAGCTCCCTGAAGGCCGAGCCCCCTGCAGGCTGAAATATCTATCTATCTATCTATCTATCTATCTATCTATCTATCTATCTATCTATCTATCTATCTATCTATCTATCTATCTATCTATCTATCTATCTATCTATCTATTTATCTATCTATGCTCATTTTAAATGCTAATACTTGGGAATATGGCTGAGATAGTTGGAATAGTGTCTCAGCTGACATCTCTCTGGCCTGAAGGAGGAGGGCCTGCTTCTTATGGACAACGACATCAAGTCCCGTGATGATCATTCAAACATGATGATATCAGGTCATTTCTTAATTTGTCTTATTATTCCACAGGATATTCCCTTCAAACACAGCATGGGACGTTTAAAAAAAACAACAACCATGCAATCTCTTGCCAGTCCACACTGTAGCCATAACCCGGCCGTGGGTCTCAGTAGTGCTGTAACTCACCTTCTCTCCTGTTGAGCTTAGCGAAGCCCGGCCCGTGGCTGCTGGACAAGTGGGAGGAGCTTCTGAAGGATGACGGCAGCAGACTGGACACCAGCGGACTGTCACACGCCTCTGTTAATCAGCAGAAGGCACAGAGCGATTAAAATCACAGTTCATCCTCAAACTACTGGATAATAATTCTGCTTTATTCAACGGCTTTGTTGAATACGCAATTATTTTGCGATAACGCCTGGATCGCTGTACATTATCCCTTACTTAATCAGGGAGCTAGCTACCAGTGTTTCCTGTTTTCTCCCGTTTTTAACTCTTATGTATGTATACTATTTTGAAGAAACCTTTTCAGACAGCGCCCCTTGCATTGGTAACCATTATATAAAAGCCGGAACACCCATGAAGTTGTTCTTTATTGTGATTATGGGTATTTTGTGGCTTCCAATGGTATTCGGCTGCGCCTTGCACCTACAGTATTGTATGACTGTCGTATCTATAATCGCAGTGAAGAATACCCTCTTCGGTATTAATGCTGAAAATGTAAATGTATAAAAATCCTCCAGCCTAATCCTCCAGCGGCAGGCCTACTGTCAGCCTTATGTAAACTGGCCTTCTGGCTGTATGAAAACATGTTGGATAAACGCACGGTGTCCCAACTGGAAGACGGAGCGGACTCATTAATCAGACAAGCTGGACACTCATGAAGTGGATCAGTGATGTCAGAGGAGACCTTTCATACCTCATCCACGCTGACGGATATGGATGTTACAAACACAATACACATTCACCCTCCTTTTAACTGACCTCCCTTTAACACACATACACACACATGCACACACAAGCATGCAGACACGCATGAGCGCAGACAAACACAGAGACACATTCATGAACGTTTGTATTGTTGTATCGTTGCAGTTGTTTTTGATTGATGGGGAAATTGTGACGCTGAACAATAAAAACACGCGCTGTGGAAATGTGTGCTTGTTTTAGGAAAGGTTCTCCGGTCTGCTCAACATAACTGTCGACCACATAGACATACATGTAAGAAATGTATGAGCATTCATATTTAATTTGTGCAATTCATTCAATTATTCAAACAGTTTCCTGACCTGTAATGCACCAAACTGCAAACTTCAGTGGACCAACTCCAGCTGTTAATGGACGTCGCCCTCCATTCACGTTGCATTCCAGTCAATAATAATAATAACTCTAAATAAGTTGTCAGAAATGAGTGTTTCTGGTCACAGGGTCTGGTTTTGGTCAGAACTGAATTGGGGAAAGGTCCTCTCTCTTCTCTGCTCCCTCTCTCGGGGCGAGATTACACTGTTAATGAAGGATCTTGTGTCAGATTCAATCAGAAGCTGCCGTCACTTTGTTCCGTTAAGATTTCATTAGACTTGGCCCTGCTGCTTTGATATTGGATTTCTGCCCACTGGAGTGCTTACACAGAAAATTTGACTTCTCTCTCTTTTATGGTACTTTGATTCTGTCTAGCTTTTGTACATGGTTGTATGTTGTTTGTGTGATGCCACATAATGCGTTACCGCTGTGTAACCTTGGCCACGCATCACAGTTAAAACATTATTAATCAAACCTATCAAACATTCACATCGTAGCCGCTCGTATAAGTGATTATTACCGAAAATTTTCAAATACACTCTTATTTAACCAGGAAATATTTACATGGAGAAACCTAGTTAATGACTCTTTTTGGCACAGTAAAGAAGTAAAGGAGGGGGAAATGTGTCAACAGCATTATGCAAAGGAGGAAACATGATTTAATCAGGAGCGGCGGCAATGACCTGCCAAATGTGAAAGTACGTGTAGAATTATAAAGGGCAGCCAAAAATAACTGATACTGGTTTGATGATATATCAAATATTTCATATGGCTTGGTCATGTGATGTATGTGTCATGTGTGTTTGAGCTTATTTGAATCTGAAATGCGCTGGTAATAACATAGTTCATCACTACTTGAGTACACAGTATGTATGTAGTACTGTATTCAATATGTTAACAAACAGCAATAAACGATGAACAAACCCATTCCCAGTTTGTGAGCCCTCGCATTCAAAGCTCTGTGTGTGAGTTTGAGAGGACTACAACTTCTCTGGCCTGTCAGTGGCCTCGGCACCTCTGACACGTGTTTGATCATCATTTATCCAGCAGACTGATACTTGGCACGAGACAACAGCGAATAGAGAGAGAGTTTCACCAGTATCCTCTCTTGCAGCCCGTCTATCCATCCATCATCCAGTTTACCATTTTGCTGAAGCAACAAAGTGCCTACAGAATATTGATGAGCATCGATCTCCACTTCAATAAACATAAACACACAATAGCAAGCAGAAGACTTACAGGTTCAGAGCTCTTTACCTGTCCTGGACATTCATAGTTGAGTGGTGCTCAGTGTGAGTTATTTCACTATTCAGGCCATGCAGCAGTGAGCAGGATAATCACACCGATGCCTGTTTGTGCCCTGAAACGTGAACCGTCATCTTCAAGCAGAAAATTGCAGTGATCTATTCACTAATCTGCACAACCTTGACCGAAGGGGCCCAAGCCTGTCTTCCTTGCCGCTGTATATTTGTATATTTGTTCTCCCATCTGTATGCCTGATAATATGAATAGCTGGCGATGCACACTTGCACATCCGTTTCATCCTGTAAAATGAGGATACTCTGTTCAGAAGTCACTATCTGTATTGACTCTTATCTGTTCTCTACTGCTGCTACAACTCGATTTCCTCTTGGGGATCATTGAAGTTTCATCTAATATAATTTAATACTGAGGCACAGAGAGAGCAGTATAAATAGTGTATGCAATGTACACTTACATTACATTTGACATCTTTAGCATTTATGACATTCTTATCCAGAACGACTTACAAGAGCCCCTTTCACACATGCAGCGTGTTCCGGCTCAGGGGTCAGGGGTCAGGGGTGAATGGAGCCGGTGTCGAAATGCCGTCAAATCAGTTCCTGCAATTTCCCTGCTCAAGACGTTGTAATGTTTCTGGTAAAGTTCCGTATCGACCGTATGTGTGAACAATGCCATAACATTAACGGCACAATGTTAGGACGCTCTGTTGTCGAACTGTGTGAGCCAATCACAAAGTTCTCAAGGAGTTTATTCCGCCGGCTGTGCCGTTTAAAGACCGCATGTAGGAGGGAAATACAAACCACTATACAACAACCTGTAGCTTTTTTGACGAAGGATTGTTCAAAAATGTCTTATTGGACAGACGTGGAAATAAGAGCGCTCCACATGAGCAGCATATCTGGCAGCATATCACTGAGCCAAGCATCTTCACCCGCCTTGTTCTCAAACTGCAGTGACTCCGGAGCTACGGTTACACGTAATTTCAGGTAAATGACAACAGAGGAATTTAACAGTATTTCCAGCATTGTGTGAATGGTAGTGTTACGTTAAAAAAGCGGAAAGGCATGTCTTGTGTGAACAACAGAAACTGCTACCTTTACCGGGAAAACGGATCCGGCACTTTTACGGGATTCATGTGTGAAGAGAGAAGTGCTAGGAAAATAAATATGAACTGTAAAGAAAGATAAAAACTAAGTAGAACTTCTGCAGTAGAGAGGAAGACATTGGAAAGAGGAAATGATGAAGGGGGAGAGGTTGAAGTGTAGATATGGGTTGGAAGATGTAATATGGAAAATGTTGTTTGCTGGAAGGTGTAATATGTTTTTTAATGTTCGTTATTTAATAAAGCACAGTGAGTTTACTGAGGCCCATTCTCTTATTGTAACCTGGTTATCTTTACATTTTGGTATCTAAGTCTCTGGCAGCCGGTTTGTGTGTATGTGTGTATGTAGCCTTATAATAGTGCTAATAATAGGAGCTCAGATCTAAGGATCTTTAAGATCATGAAAGCTGTCTAAGCACCGCCATGGGTGGAAAAACAACCACTGAGATAATTAAGCATCAATGGTTCCCTCCCACGCTTAAAGACCTTTGTACTCTTGTATTCTTCACATTCTTTGAAAATGTAAATGTGTCAATCAGGATGATTAATGCTGGCCTGAAAATGCTATTTAATAATCTGTTGGACTCAGTGTTGATCCTTGACTTTGCTGAATAGATGCAGAATGAAACGGACAGAACCAGAGGCACGTCTCCAGTGGCCTTCCTACCGTATACAGACACAATAATGATCCAAAATTCATTTTCATATTGATTACGGTTTTGTAGCACAGCAAATGTTCGAGTGTTAACAGGTGTTGATTGGACTTGTATAAACACTAGCAGTGTTGATTTAAACACTTTTTTGCTCTGTATGTGAGATAGTTGTGTGAGTAGACAAGGAACTAGTTTGTCTTAGAAATGTTTTGGAGTACTAGTCTGATTGAGAATAATTTATAAAACTAGTTTGAATCAGAATTGTTTGGGGAACTCGTTTGGCTGACCATATTTCATGAGACCAGTCGCTGCTCTCTGCTCTTCATCAGGCATCTCTGTCTGTCTAACAGCTACTGAACTGAGAGGATCAGCAGCTCCATGGTTTGCCTGATAACAATGAGAGACATTTTTGTTGCTTGTTTCCCTCATCTGCCAGTCAGCATACACGCTCCGCAAACCTTCCCTGGATAAATAACTATTTAAAAAAGCAGCTGAGGACCAAATCCTTCCCTTGGTTTGAGTTCAAACACTGCTGTGATGAGAGTGCAATAGAAAGAGGATAACATTATAATTCACTGTGAATTATAATGTTATCCTTACACAGATTTAGAGGCGATGCTGCAGGCTGCACTACTGCTGTAGTCCCGGGGGAGATCTGTATAATAACATAAATCATCAACAAATTCCACCTGCTAATCTAATGATTTCATTATATTTGCCTATTTGTGAAGTGTTTCATTGAATATATGCTATAGGGCCATTCAAACGCTATACATCCATTTTGGAAGAAAAGGTTACCTGATGGTTATTGTTCAATACTTCAAAAACACGTGTGCATCGCCTAAAATGTTACTATTTTGTTAGTAATGGGTTCAAGATAGCTAAGAGCTAATGATATTCAACAGTGAATGCTATTTCCATGACAGCATTCATTTTGTCCGAGTAGGTCACTCATTTTCCATCTCATTTTGGAGTGAAACTCTCCAAATGTCTCCTAAAGGACGCATTCCCTCGGTGGCTGATGTCCAGTGGCTGCAGTGGAGCTTGGGGTTGGGGAATCCTGGGACTCTGGGTGTGAATAAGAGGCAGCAGGGGGGGGGCGTAGCGACTAAGGAGACCCGGGTTCAGCCCACCGTGTCCGCAAGCATCTGCCCTGCTGAAATGTGTTGGAGCGTGATACTGAATCCCTGCCAACTCTGTAGCGTAGCCTGCACTCTGACCTGCGTGTGGAGCGGGCGAGCGTAAAGATGAACTTCTCCTTCGGGGATCAGTAGAGTAACGCAGAAGATGGAGAAGTTGATTATCTGTGGAGAACGTTTCAACGCGTGCTTATGTTTTAACATCTCCTCGGGGCAGTGGCTATAAAGCAACGCCATAATGAAGTATGACTGCATTACCGGTGTTGGCAGTGAAAGGAGGTGGTCAGGTGTGACTGCCCACACACACACACACACATTTTAATGATCCCCATTGGGAAATTGTGTCATGGCAGCAGCAAATAATAAGATTTTACCTTTGGATACAGGAATACAACAAATAGACCATACTGAATACAAACACAGAACTCCTATTAGTTTGAAAGTATTCTCACTATGTTGACTATTGACAGATTTACAGTGTAGGGTCTTTATGTAAAAATACAGCCGTCATATCAGTCTAAATCACAAATTGGGACTGCAACAGAGAAGAGCGTCCCATCCCCGCTAATTGAGACCTGCAGATTTTCCCTATTTGCCCAAATTAATTTCAATAATCCTCTCGGCGCACAGGAAGTGATAAAGCGACAAATGACAGCCGGTGGTTGAACCTGCTGCAAAAAGAAGTCCGGTTCAACTTCAGGTCCAAGGAGTGTTCAGTTTACAGATGTCACATGACATGATTTCTGGGTAATGAAGTCCTTCAAACTTTCAAAAATTGCTAGAGACAATATGTAACTGTTATCAGCATCCATTTGAACTACATGAAGTGTATGCATTAGGCTCTGGACAGTGGCAATGTGTATTAAGTCACACAAATACAAATATATGCAGACACCACCAAGCATTACGGCCATACACACACACTATTACACACCCACCGCAGAGACTTTTCACTTGCCCTCCTCCACAGGGAGGTCAGAGGTCAGCTGCAGAACAGCCCTCCTGCAGCTGGTAGAGATTCTGTGTTTTGCTCAAGGACACTTCAGCAGGGAGGATGCTTACCACTGTGAGGGTTTGAACCTGGATCCTCCAGTTCAAGGACAGTCTCTCTGCTGCCGGAGTATCCAGTAGTGCTTTTATTCAATACGAACCAGTAGCCACTGCCACGGAAAGTGACAGAGTACCGCGACCTTAGCGGAATGGGACAGATTCTTGGACCAACAACAAGTCATCTGAGGTGATGACAGGGCCCGTTTGATGAAGGAGTGTGTGTTTAGGGAGCCAGGGCTCCGCTGGGACTGGCCTTGAGCAAATATCAATGCGTCACAAACTCAGATGGATGGACCGCAGTCCTCTCTCAGTTTTATCACTTAACTACTTGTCCCTGGGTTAATAAATCTAGATTTGTGACCGACGGCTCCAGGTTCACACCGGCAGCCACTGCTACGGTTATGTAACCTTGACTTCATCACATCCCATTCATGGCTCCCCTTATCCAACACACATTTTCATAGATTACACTAAAGAAGAATTATGAGAGGGATTTATCCCCCGCTTCCTCTCCCTTTCCTCATCTCGGCTGTCGCAGGCTCCACCCTCTCATGAATCACAAAGGACAGTGGGTTTTGCAGGGAAATGCGCCACACATTCACACCAATTGGATTATATTCAGAGGTTTATGGTCCTCTCAATACAGACAACCAGCTCATTGAAAAGTAGTAAATTCCGATGAGACGGGCTGTGCTCCCGATGAAAGAGGGGCACAGTTTTACATCAGCTCCATTCCCAGCATATTATTTATGAAAGAAAATCCCCATCTGAGCCCGGAGTGGAGGAAAAGGGCACATTTCCTGACCTCAGACACCACCAAACAGTCAGCACCACCTGAGTAATGAACCAAACGTTAATGATCAAACCTGAGGGTAAATCAAACACACTCAACAGCAGTAAGCGCTATCTTAAACAGGCCCCCCAGGAGTCCGCGGTAAAACATGTACAATTCTGCGGTGGTCTTTTAGAATTCTGCAATTGTGAATCAGCAATTTCTGCAATATTCTGCAGCCATTAAAAAACAGGTTTAACTAGATTTAAGTTGCTTTAACAAAGTAAAAGAGTAAATATTTATTCATCCATTCCCTCTATATTTATCTAATTGTGCAGATGGACTTAATTATTCATACTGACATTAAACCTCCACATGGACAATTTGCATTACTTTTGCACTTCACACTGTGATGCAATTTTGGCTGGCTGGCAAGTTTATTGATAAATACGAAATCATGCAGTGTGGAACTTATGACGAACATGTAGGGGAATATTTTGACAAACAAGTCCTCTCTCTCTCTCTCTCTCTCTCTCTCTCTCTCTGTCTCTCTCTCACACACACACACACACACACACACACACACACACACACACACACACACACACACACACACACAGCTCTAGGAAGAGTTCCAACGCATTCTTCATT
>OMLI01088189.1:0-17353 GCA_900302605.1 Rondeletia loricata | reverse complement strand
TACAGAGACTGAACGGCTGAACATAGAGAGACAAGGCTGGTGTCATTAGTTCTCATTAGTTACGGAGAATTCACTCATTCGCAATAAAAAACGCAAAATGAATGTTAATTTCGGCCGAAAACGTACATATAGGGCCTTTAATGTCTGTAATCCCACCTGGGAATTTCGCTCTAGATATCATGACCTGGGTCTATGTTGGAATTCCCAGCAGCATAGATTTATAACCGCGGGCCTTATTCCAAAGCAATTTTGAAAAATTGACAAAATCGTGGAAAAATAAATTGTTGACTGTGGGGTTTTCTCCAGTGGGGTTTTGTCCATTTACCGGTGACCATTTTGTATTTTTAATAGCCTTCTTTAATTTTTTGAAAAAAGTGTCACTTTGAAAACATGAAAAATAATTATACATACTTGCCATAAATATATTATAATCTGTAGCAGGGCCTAGGCATTACACCTATGGCGGGGGATACGAATGGCGTCACGGGCGACGAGGAATGTCTAGTTTTCTCTCTTTCATTGCAGAGGACTACCTGCCCCTCATAGCGGGATTCGTGGCTGTCACAGTAGTGGTCATCTCCGCCATCTTCATCGCCATCTACTCAATCTACTACAAGAACACCAAGATGCGCCGCTACAGTCTTAAAAACCCCAAACTCAAGACCCAGAATGGCAACGTAGCTCACAACGGCTGGGACACACAACTCCCCATGACCAAACTGTCTTAGCAGTACATCTATTTCTAGTGCAGAATGGATTGCTCTGACCACTGAATGAGCAGCCCCTCCCTGCCACCAGAGACTACAGTGGTTAAGGGGCTGAATACCACTCCGTCAGCTGGCTGACTTTGGACTTTGGACCCATTGGAAGTATCTCTTTCAATCCTCCCATACTTAACACTCTGTTATCCTCACATCTAAAGGCTGATTTATGGTTCCGCGTCGAAGTCGTCACCGTAGCTACGCCGTAGGTGTTTGCGGTGCCGCCGTAGCTTACGTGCGCCTCCCCAAAAATGTAACTGCAAGTAGGGCGACACAAGACCGCAAGAAGTGTGATTGGCCCGCTTGGGTCGCTCCTCCTATCTGTAGGCTATCCGGTTGATGTCTGCCGATAACGAAGACAACATGGAGCAGATCTAGATCTAGATCTAGACTAGCTGAGGAGGTTTGTATATGTTCATTTGTAGGACACCTCATCCCCAAATTATAAAGACTACCAGAATTTGTGGTGAGAAATATCCCTGAACATGGGTTTCAGAGAATGTAAACACTACTACTGCTGTTGTTATTACTTCCGTGCTAACAAAGCACGACACTGGCATCTAGCGTTTCGGTGGTCTACCGCAGAATCACCAATGCAGAACTATAAATGCTCACACCTACGGTGTAGCAACGGCAACACTTGGATGCCGAACTATAAATCAGCCTTTAGTGCTCACATATAATCTTTGTTTTACCTTTTATTGAATAACCAGATTATGAAGTCAAATAACGTCGGCTCGTACTGTATGCTGCCCTGTATACTACTGGAGTGTAACTGTTTTCAGTTGACAGAAAGGAGGAGGTGCAAGGACAGAAAATTTAAGTCTGACTTGTCAGAGAAACTGGTTTGGTATTTTTTCATGAGCACAAATGGAATCTAATGTAAATATGAATGTCTTTGTCGTCTTTGGTTTGACGATTATATCTTGGATTCTTATTTTTGTGGATTCTGCTCCCTCAGCCCTCACACACAAACTCTGATTAATGTATGTGATTACTTTACAAACAACACGATTATAACATACAAGTGATACCCTGAGATTGTTGGTGTGGTGTTTACAGAACTCCACTAACATGAGGTGCACCATTTCCTGTTCATCTCTTCCTCTCTTCCCTTAAAGTATGACATTGCATCTCTGAAAGAGCATGTCAGCTGTGCCCAATTTGTGGACATTGTTGCCTGCGCATACCAAGTCCACTGAGCCCACGATCCCTTCACTTTTCTGTGTAAGCCTAGCCACTCTGCATTTCTTTCCGAGTTTGTGGCCTTACTCAGTGCCTGGCCCTTTGTTGTGCCATACTGTATCAGGCTCTGGGGTTATGGGACATGTTGTCTCCTGCCTCATCTGTATGCTTCAAATGAATGACTGCAGGCATTATAGCCTAATGCCTATTGGAATTGTACAGTCAATAATATTTTATGTAGATGTAAAACCGTATATTTATTTATGAAAAACAATAAAGATGGAGCAGTCTAGTGTGGAAATTGGACTGCATGAAGGAATGTGAGGTAATAAGGTAAAAGACCATTTCTCTACCTTGATATTTGTTGAGGTAGATAACTGAAAATGATGGGAGGGCTAGTTTTTGGTGTGAAAAGGTTGTGGCCTAAGTTGAGTTAAAGTCCTAGAGAATGAATAATTACTGGTCTTTGGAGGACATATAACCCACTTGTGAATACTGCTGTAAATGTTTTGTGACTATTTGGTGTAAAACAGTATTTTAATATTAAAAAGTTGGCTTTTCCATGTTGAAATTGCTTTGTTACTGAAAATATATTTTGGATACAAAAATATGGTTAAGGATACAAACAAGAAGGCCTAGCTGTGTGTAAACAAACAAACACACAAAAGCAAGTCATCACAATGGAATGGCATTTTCATACATAACTCTTCATTCTTCCTTAATTTACAAATTAATACAAACATTTCCAAGTTATATAAACAGTTACATCATCTCAAATTAATACATAGGTTACTTAACACTTGTTGTCCTCGGGTCCAAAATGACCCGTTTCTGAGTTTAACAGCAGTGGAAACCCCCTAAATTCTCCTGGTGTGATCTTACCATTAGAAAAAGTTAAACATTTCCCTTTTTTATATTTTTAGCCGGGCATTGCAAGATGCGCGGCTCTATACCTATGATTTACTTGAGTCTGTCTGTCCGTCCGATCATTGTTGAACTGCTCATGCTCACAGACTGGGTCTCTAAGTCCGTGAGCGTGCACAGTGGCGTGTAAACACAGAATCTAAACTTACGGTGAACAGTCCCTTGGGCGAGCTGCATTTTGCTTCGCGCATTCAGATCATCCAGATCCAGTTGAGAGGAAATCGTGATCATCCAGAGGATAGACGGAGAAAAAGTCCATAGACAGGTGTGTGTGTTTTAGCGGTCGGTAGAGAACGCTAATGAAGACAGCCAGCCCAGTGAAATATATATGCTTTATGTTCACAGAGGTAATAAATGCCCTGCCCAAGAGAGAAACGTCTTTTGACTCCTTATATACAGAAAAGAACCGGATGATAGACGTAGTTAGATGTTACCAGTTACAAGCCAACACTTATACATATATAACCAGAGGTTGTCCCAACTATGGTTCGGAGCCAAATCTGGAGGAGGTAACACAGGTGTGCAGAGTCAGAGTCTTTCTGGTAAGCCAGGAATTTGTTTTGGACACTCTGCTGGTGCCTCCTTTTTCCTGTGAAAATATTGTACCGACAATGGCATTTACACTGCAAGTTGCTCCAGTGGGTGGCGATATGCACATTCCCCTCCAAGCTACATAGGTGCCTGGCTGTTCCGTGGCTTTGCACATGAGATATATGATCAAAGTAGAATCCTCCTGGACAGTGTTGAAGATTGTGTTCAATATGTCAAGATGGGTACTCCGTAAGACAACAAATTACCCAAAGCACTCCAATGAAAGTTGAAGAAAACCTGGTGGGAAACAGTCCATGACGAAGAGTACAGGAGAATACCATCAAGAGGGTATGTTCAAGCAAAAGGTCACAGACCATTGAAAAGAGCCTGAATGGGCTAAGAAATTTTGCAACAGAAAGACTGATGCAGAAACCTGAAGACGACAACCTTCGGAAGCAATGTAGGTCATACTTCTTGCATGACGAAGAAAATCATACCAGACCTGTATTAAACACAATACTTGACTTGAAGAAATGCTAGTTTACTGCGTAAAAAATAGCATTAAGCTACTTCTAATCTCAAAATGGTATTTCATCTTGCAGCAAACAAAACATGTACAGTATGGGAAATAATTGCGGATAAAGCCTAAACTGCAGGTTTGTCAGTAAGGCATCGGTAAGAAAAGTACTCAAATCTGCAGGTATTCCCAAGACAACAGAACTTCTTCATAGCCTGCAGCCTAGCAAAGAAAATAGGATATAAATATTTCCAGGACACAAAGACTTAAAAATGCTGTAAGGGGTAACAATTCCCTTCAGTTCTCTACGTTACGGAGACCAAGTCCCAACACATGAAAACTGTGGGTAAGTACCTTCTTTGTCAAAATAATCATGAAGTCATAACAAAATGACAAAACTTCAGGACTATTAGAGGATCCCACATAAGAGGTAATATTTTTCAACCATCTGTATTTTCTGGTTAAATCCGTTCCAGGGTTAGGCAGTTTTGGGCTTTAAATTATAAAAGTTATTTACTGTTAAGGGCTAGAAAATAAAGGAGTGGATACCTATGTCTTCCTGTGCACATACACAACAGCAAATGTAAAGTAAATCAGGTTTCTTTGAATCTTTTCTTTGAGTGCTAACCAAGTAACCTGACGTAGTACCCTGGCTTTCTGGATAAGTAATTGTGAATTACTTTTGACTTTCTAAATATTGCCATCAAAAATGCCAACAAGTGCTATCTCCATCTCCTTAACAAATACAGGCTCACTAAATAATTACAACCCCTTCCCAGGACCCATCTCTCCCTCCCCCATCCTACTAAATGCCCTCTCAACCCCCCGTAATCCTGATGGGAGAGACGGCCTTCGTAGAGTGACGAGGATGGGCCACCTTGTTGGACTCCATGAAGTGGACTGCATCCTCGAGGTTTAAAAACTCCACATAGGCCGTATCGTAGCTGTAACCTGGGGACAGCATTTAAAATACAGATGGGTTTTTGTTAGTCAATGCCAGTATGGATAGTCACCCAGTAAAAACATAAGACAGTAGTTCGTGAATACATCGAGAACAGTGAGCATTTTTCTGGCAGCGAATTTTACACCTTCATTGACACATACCTTTTCAGGACAACATACATTATAATGGTCATAGACCATTGACTGCATGTCTGACTTAGCAATGGCCTGCTTTGTTAAAGCCAAGCCTTTACAGACAGATATTCCAGACCCAGTTAAGGACTGCATGTTGTCGCACAATGGAGACAGAATAATGCAATATAACAGCTGCTATCTTGGCAGAAATTTAAAAAGGCATGGTGCATCTCTTAGTGTGATGCAAGTCTTTATGCACTTGTAAAACAAATAAATTATTTGCATGTTTTGGCCTCAAACATTTGACATAATCTCGACAAAAGGGCTTGGCATCTTGCATAACCATGTCTACTATCAACCCATTAAGGAAAAACTTGCACTCTAAAGCAGACGTTTAGATCAGCAGCATGAACAACCTTAAGTGTAAGAAACGCACTAACAAAGCGGTCTCCGTTTCAGGCTTGTTGTTGATGAAGTTCTTTTGTCAGAATACTTGCATAAAATGCCTCTGAAGGACGCTCAGTGAGTGAGCCTCAGTGAGTCACTTGTCACAGATCTTTTGTGACTGACATCAAATATCACTCTCCAAGGCTGCTATGTTAAGGAAATCCTCTATGATTGCTGACAATGACCCTACATCCTCAGACATGTAAAATGTGGATGGCATAACACAGAAAACCCCTTCCTGTTTTAATGAGAGATTTCATCCAGACCAAGAACAACAAAAGCCACCAAGAAGCATTACAAAGAAAGAGTGCGGAGGTTCGAATGTCGTAATAGCGAATATGCCGTGGGACATCTTAGCGATCGATTGCCCCAAACAATTCCACAAAGCAACTTATTTCTCACCTGGCACAACACTTTTTATTTTCATCCCCTGCATTGACACGCCATCACGAACTGCAAAGGCACCAAGAATCTGCAATAGAAAGTATCAAAATGAGTGAGTGTTAAAACTTAAGCAAACTAAAATGCAAGAAGCATTTAACAGTCTATTAACGATAATAACTAAAACAGGGCTTTCTTTTTCAGTTTGAGCTTACCTGCTCCATTGTGGCAGTCTTTGGAATACCAATTATGGATATTGTATTGGAAACTTTGTCCTCCACTGATGCACTCCTATAATCTTGATCCTTTCACACAAAGTTTGATTAAAATTACAGTTATAAAACATCAGGATAATATAATATACCCTGAGGTTACAAGATGCCGTAATAATTTTTTTAAACAAATACCAGTGGAAAAATAAAAATGATGCCTACCTGAGAACCAGAGTCACTAAATTTCGACGGTGGGATTGGTTTAGCTTCTTTCAGAACTTTCTCTGGTGCTTGAAAATCCTCACGCTTGTAATCAAAAGCCCTCCCGGACCCTGTTCTATAATCAATGTCCCTGTAGTCTTGATCTCTCCCCTGTACGGCGCTGCTACTTTGGAAGTCACGTTCTGTGACTGTCCCAATCTTAATCCTCTCAGGACCTTGAATATGTGGCATATCCTTTGGCCCTTTAAAAGAATCATTTGGCTCCTTAATTTCTTGAGAGGACTGATTCTTCTCTTGATGGTAAGTGGGCCTTTCATTAAGATTTGATGCATTCTGACTCTGCTTGGGATCCCTTATTCCAAGCCAAAGTTTACTCTCGTTCTCTCTACCGAGTGAGCCTGCAAGGGGACTCATTTCTGGGAGTGGATGGTCTTGTGGAGCTTTGCGGCCAATTAATGGTGGATCCATAGCAGCAAAGTGACCACCACGAGGGAAGCCAACCTCTTTCCCAGAGAATTCAGCAGATTGTCTATTCCTCTCTTTAAACGGTGATGGATCTCCAACACTTCCTTCTCTGCCAAAACCTAAGGGGAAACTTTTGTCTATTATACCTCCCATACCTTTACTCATATTTGATACAGGGTTACTGTCCTTGCAACGGCTCTTCCACTCCTCTGCAAGAGTCATCTCTTCACCACTTCTATAATCCATCAGTGGGCTCTCTCTTGAATCTGGAAATTCTCTGTCTCCGAGTGTGTTTTTTGCACCAATAAAGCCTGGTCTTTGGGGCCCACTAACATCTGAAGGCATGTCTGATCTTCCCCTGTCCATTGGAGCAACGTCGCTTCCAAACCTTATGGGAGATCGCTCCCTACCCCTAAATTCAGCTGAAGGTCCAGGACGATTTCTGAAATCCATGTCAGAATCAAATCCGCCTCTTGCATTAAAAGGTGCACCCCCTCTTCTGTCAAAGTCCATCATCCTCCTCTCACGTGGAGGTGCGTCCATATTATAGCCATCAATGTCATCCATGTCCATTGGAGGCCTATCACGAATGTCCCTAAATTTATCATTTCTCTCCATCGGGTCCAAAGGAAATCCTCTTCTCCCATCCATGTTGGGATTGTTGAACCCTGGCATATCATAGCAAAACACCTCTCTGTCTCTCATATCCATAAATCTGTTGTTTGGCTCCCGTGGTGGAATACCTCTCCCTCCCATGTCTAACGAGTTCCTGCCTGGTCCCATGAAACCAGATGAATTAATCAGCTTGTCTCTGATTGCAACTTCATATTGCCTTCTAAGACTAATGTCTGTCTCTTCTCCAGGTCTGCAGAAATCTCTGTTTGGCTCTCTACCTCGCATATTACGTGGCTCCATATCACGCCCCCTCATGGATGGACCATCCATCCTCCTCATGTCCATAGGTGGTAGATCTAGAGGTCTAGGGCCCATGGGACCCATGTTCATCCCATCTCTACCTCTAAAATCAGGCATGGCCCCATCTCTGCCCCCAAACATTTCTCCACGATGATCACCACTGGAACAGATTCATACTTATAAGTTAGGCTACTGATGGCTTAAAGAGCAAATTACCAACAAAACAATGGAACTTAGGAAGAAAACAACATAGAGGGGACAATGAATCAAGCTTCTCATTGAAATTGCCTAACCAATCACCATATATTTAGGAAGACACTTAACCACAGTTACTATGAACAAAATATTGTTTACTTTAATAATGTGGTCAATTATTTGTCATACAGCTCTGCCTATAATTAAAATGCTGCCTGCTTACCGAAAGGGTGGTCCTCCCCGTGGCCCTTGCCCTGGTCCATCCCACATGTTTCTCTAGGCAGTGTCTTATCTGGTGGCAAAGTCAGAGGATTGTCACAGTTTTGCAACATTATGTAAATGCAAACCACAGACAACTACACCACTTTTTGTTTAACACCAGCAGGCAGCTCCAGAATCACAAAATTTATAACAAATAGACCTTGGCCGCACAACCCATGAGATGACGTAATGATCATAAAAAAATCTTTAGAGAGCGCGTGTGGATGTGATCGTACACCATGAACGTCGTACATACGTCCGCGAGTGTGCGTGTGTTGTTTCGGTTGATGCGAGGCTAGCTGCATCAAACCAGCGGCGAGTAACATTAGCGTTGTTACATGGCGTGATTGCTAACGTTAGCACACAGGCCAATGGCCTGCTAGTTATAGGCCGTCCATAGTCTATACTACAATGAACAAATGGTGTTAAAATCACTGATTCGCTATTAACGAGGTAATTAAAGGGAATGGTAGCGTTATTATGGTAATGGTAGCGTGGTTATTGTACTAATTATAGACAATTATAGCTAACGTTAGCCCATCGCAAGCGCTTAGCTGTTGGGACCCTACAGGTTATGAGAGCTAACGTTAGCGAAGCCGGTTTCTTTAGCTTGCAACTGGGCAGCAAAGAACATCCATCGTAATACAGAGACAACAAATGACTGCAAATGCCAATATTGCCGCGTAGATATTAAATTGGCGGACCCACCTTGATTATTCTTCAAGCTCAGTAGCAATGTAGCGGGAGGTGATCGCTCCGGTTATCTGGCTAAACGCACTGTTGAAAAATGGAGACGAATATGCGTAGTCTCTGGCGAGTGGCGACCGAACTGCGTAGATTGACGGGGCGTGACTGGGATTTGTAGTTCTCTGCACCAGACAGCGATCATACTTCCGTTTGGACAACGCCCTCAGATGTATTCGTTCATTATAATGTATCATCAAATATGAGATGTTATGTAAATGTTTCCACGTCTGGGGTCAAAAGATTATCAAGACTTGAGAGAGTCATACAATCTTTTCTCTTCTTATGGTGTCATCTACATTAATGGCTGAGAAGATAACATTATGCCAATCCCTGCTATCTCATTGAATACAAATCATGCCAGTGAAGACTTAATCATTCCTACACCTTGCCTATTATAGTAGATACCATGTTTAGCAAAGTGTAACATTTTGCGTAGCCTAAATAATCCCCTGGTCACTTTCTCCACTACTCATTCTCTATATAGTAAATGTAGAGTTTTTGTCTTATGTACTGAAGCAATGATGCTGCATGTTGATTTTGTATAAATGTAGGCAGTCAAATGTATCACTCTAAAATATCTCCTGTGTAGACCAAGATTTTACAAGATAAATACAACAAGGGTGGTTTCTTTTGGAAATACTGACATTTGATTTGTTAAATTACAGTATATTTCAGAAAAGCATATATGTGTAAAGATCTAATGCCATTCCCAAACTGAGCAGTATTGCTTCAAATTACAGGTATTTCTTGCCTGAAGAAGTTAGTGTGGGAGTGAATAGGTGGATGATGAGGGAGAGTGAAGGGGCCGGATCTGGACAAACGTAAAAATCCTCAATGAGTAACAACACACACAAAAATCACAGTTTCAGCAATATTAATATTTCTCAATTTATTAATTCACAAGCATTTTAGCAACCCCTTAGCTCAGCTAAAAGCTGCCAAATACACAGGTAAATAATACAAAATAACCCACATGTATACAATGCAAATATACATGGAGGTATATGGACTCAACTCTAAACTTTAAATTAACTAATTACAAGTGACAACACAACAACAGCTAAAACAGCAGAATGTTCTAAAAGTCTTGTTCTCTGTTTTACGTTTGTAGTGTGAAAGTGTGAAAGAGGACAGAATACAAGTAAACATCAGAAGAGTAACATTTCTAAATAATACAGCAGCTTGTGAGATGAACCGGAGGAACTAGGGAAAAACAGATAAAAAGCATTTCAGAGAAATAGGAAATCAATAAGGAATTTTAATCAAGTCATATTTCTCTTGAAACACTTCAGTACATTCACTGCAAAAAAAATATGAAGGCACTTCAACTTAAAAACATAAGTTTCCTTGCAGCCTTAAAATTGTAAGTTGACTGAAATACTACTGAATCGTTGGCCAAACATTATTAGTTGTCCTAATATAATACAGTGCATGCTGGGAAGTATGCTAATAAGCTAACACAGTTTCTTAATCAACTTTAATATGATCAGTTTAGTGAATGCTTGATAAGATGTTCTTTCAACTCATAATTCTCAAAAGTCAAAAGTCGTGAACTCATGATTATAAGTTCTGAAGCTGATAACTAGCGAGTTGAAATTGACAAACACCTATATACATTGAGTTAATGATTAAAGATGAGTTGATTTCACTAAATTGCACTATGAGTTTTTACAATGTTGAGGGAAAAGGAGCAGACAGCGGAGCTACCTTTCAACTAGCTTTAAAGGGAAGCATACACACGATAAGAAGGGAGAGTGAGAGTACACTATTCAATAGACCAATAATATGATCACAGAAGGCAAAAATGATATACACAGTGCTGTGAGACAGTGCTGCACTAGAGATGCGAGTTAGGGGATAGCTGAACAGCCTAGACACTGTATCATCATGCCAAATTCAGAGGCTGTACTGCATGTGTGTATGTTGGTTGGCAAGGTCCTCTCCCTGCTTCTGTTTAAGATGTCTGGCCTGCTTTTCGTTGTGGCAACATTTGGAGAGGATCCCCGTTGCACCGTGCCTGTGGCTCAACTTCCTGTTTGACTGTGCTGGGCAGGGAGGGAGCCGGGATCATGGCAGTCTGTGTGTCAGCTGTCAGGAACCTGTTTACTGACAGGAGCCTTTGTGCTTGTGCTGGCAGGGACACTGTCACGGCCTTCAGCTGGAGGAGCAGGAGTGCTGCTGGGTGTGATGGGGTCAGCTGAAGTCCCTGCAGCAAGACTGGAGGCCCCTGAGTCACTCTGCTCAGGCGCTCGAAGTCTCTTCATCAGGGTGGTCACCCTTACAGCTTTCTATGTGAAATAAAAAGATAGGGTTAGTTAAGATCAAATCAAGAAAAAATAAGATGAAACCTTATTGAGCCATGTGGGGAAATTAGATCATTGCGGCATCAAAAGTAATAGGATTCAGTGGGGGAAAAAGCCAAATGGAATATAAGCAGACCACCAGAATTTAAAATAAGCAAATAAAACTGCAATAAAAATAAAATAATACTGTGCTGGTGGGAAATATGGGGAAGTAGTATGGATTACTAATATGTATGGATTGAATTACAATTGTTACTGCAGTTATTTACAGCTGTCGCAGATGTTACTAGCAGTCACGATTGCTTACTTAAATATGGATTACTAAATTTGAAATATGTGCTTTATATATCAAAATGTAAGTTTGTATAAACATAACGTAATAAAAATATGAAATAGTGGAACCATTACGAAAATATAATTAATATATGCCGAATATAACAAAGAGAGATATGTGAAAACTGAAGAAGCAAGTATGTGAATTTTGTGAATTTTGTGCAGAGAATGTGCAGATATGCAGAAACATGTCCAGAAGAAAAACAGTGCAGCAAATGACTATATATGTATAGATTAGTCCAGAGTCTAGGAATGCGGAGAGCAATCCAGTTCAAACTGGGGCCGTGATCATGAATTGTAACATAATCATTGTCTGACACATTGTATAAATAGTGACATATCAACAAAACTGTATTGAAGGTAAAAAGGAATACCTTCCACTTGGCTTTGGCAAAGTTCTTTTCTATTTGTGCACACACTCCATCCTTGATATTCTTGTCTGAGGCAGCATTTCCAGAAATCCTGAGACAAGAAACAAGAGAACTATTGTCTCTCGCGTTGTATTAGAATTGCAGAACCCAAAACACAAAGCTCTCAAGTTGTTGATCACGATTTCGTGGGTGGTACCAGTCACATTTGATGAACCATTTTTACCATTCATGGCCTATAGCCTCCTGTGCAGTTACTCGCTGATCTTGGTCCACTTCCATCAAAGATGCCACTAGGTTTTTGGCTGTAGAAAACAAGAGAATAATCTGTTATGAGTCTAAAATAAACACATTCCATAAACCCCCAATATTCAGTCATTTAAATTCACATCTGTGACACACGTAATACAATTATTTTAATATGTTTATTAATGAATTTGATTATCTCTTACCAGAGTCTGAAATGTCATCCCAGTATGGTGAATCAAATGCATAGTCCCCTGACAAAATCCTCAAGAAAAGGTTCTTATCATGACTATCATAGTCATCTTCATCATCTTCATCATAGAAAGGAGGGTTCCCAGACAAACTATTGAGTTGGGAAAATAAGACCATTAGGACACAGACCAAAACTTGTTTAAAGTTTTATGGCCATAACTGTCAGTATGGTTGTTGTGAACACTAGAGGGCACATACAGTATGTACATGATGACTCCTATGGCCCAACAGTCCACAGGCCTTCCATATCTCTGCCTCCCAACCACCTCAGGGGCTGAGAAACATTACAATATCAGAGCATAGCAGTATAAACGACTCTTAAGCATTCTCATGGTATACTGTAGCTTTAGGGTAATTGGTCCAGCTTTGTTTATACTGTATATTTAGCAACTAATCTTTTTAACTTAGATATTTTATTGATCTAAAATGATGCCACTTACCAAGATACTCTGGGGTTCCACATGGGTCCTTAATGAGTCCATTTTCCAGTTTTGCCAAATGGAAGTCGCTGATAACAATTTTGGAGTGCTTCAAACGATTAAAGTACACCAAGTTCTCCAGCTACATGAGAAAACAAATACATGCTTATTGAACTGGGAAGCACTTACCTGGATGTATTGCATGTTTACAACGAGCAATGCACAGAGGTCTTGATTTGGCATGTGGTGAAATGCTACTCTTTTTCACTAGGTGTCAGCAGTGCACAGTGTACCTTGAGGTTTCTGTGGACAATTTTCAGAGAGTGCAGGTAAGCTACCGCTTCCAACACCTGCCTCACAACGTTGCTGGTGTCCCTCTCCGAGTAGTAGCCTTGATCTAAGATCCAGTCAAAGACCTCTCTGCCTGTAGCACTGAAGAGATTGTACATCCAAATTAAATACTTGTCGCTTGTTAATGACAGGAATGTCAGAGGTTAAAACTGTTCACAAGATGAATAAAAGAGAGTGCTCACAGGGCTTGAGCAAGTACAGTGCACCCCAAACTGTGCCCTAGAAAAAGCCCTCATTCCTCTCAAGTGCCTCCAATAATACTCACAGCTCCAGAAAGAGGAAGTACTCTTTCTTAGTTTCAAAGACGTCAACCAGCTGGAGGATGTTGTGATGTTTTACCCTTTGAAAAGAGGAGACAAGGGGGGAGGGAGTAAAAGGAAGGATGAGGGCGAAGGGGTGGAAGTGGGGTTAAAGTGAGCAATAAGTAGAGTCAATAACGTGATAAGGCAGCTATACAATTGTCATTCCAAGCATTCCAGACAGTTAAGATGGATAAAATTGATAACTGATTAAGAAAAAGGGAATTCTTTCACATCCTTTGCAAAACCGTCACTATTACCACAATTCAAGCCATCTGAGGGCGAAGTCATTATAGGACAGAATCAAAGCGCTGACTGATTAGGATTGGCCCTAGGCTCACATGAATGGTTACACATCAGCATGATAATAACATTTTATTTCAGGCTTTTAAAGAGCAATTATGCTTAATGATTGGCATAGTCCTTTGCAAATTAATTCACGATTCAATTCATTTCGTCCCTTGAGTATGCTGAGTATATTATAATAACTTTCTTTCAATTACTGAAGGATCTGTTGGCCTTTATTATAAATCCTTCTTGATGCCAGTGTGACCAAATTGCAGCAGAGATGAATTCCCAAGACATGATTAATAATACCTAAAGGCATGATATTATGCTACTACTGTACCTCAATCAATTTCACAACCCACAACGTTTTAATGATCACAATTTATGAAGCCAGCACTTGAAAAAGGAATGAACTGTGCCTCAATTCACCAGTCACAAAGAACATGTTTTAGCTATACAGCCTTCATGAAAATACTTTATGTGATGGCCAAAACATGTTTATTGTGATGACCTAAGACACAACTTGTTCATTCTTCAAGAGGGCAGGCCACTCTTCCAGGTTTTGAAGTTGTTGAGCTTTTGCAGCACACTTAGTCTTTTCTTTGGCTTGTGTTGAACACCTCCAGCCTGCTTTTATCAAGTAATGTGAATCATTTTGCTGATCGTTGTGATTACAGTCAGTGCCAGAATTGTGCCTCAGACATGTAAGCTGTATAATGAGGAATGTCACTCACATCTTCAAGATCAGGATCTCATTCTTGGCAGCTTTCCTCACTTTCCTTCCGTCCTTTTTGTGAAACTTTTTACAGGTGTACATTTTCAGGGTGTTCCTATCCTTCGCCCGGAATATCTCACAAAACACCTCTCTGAGACAAAGACAAAAGAGGAAATGTGCATCGTATTTCGAGTCAACTAAAGGGTCCAACCAAGAGTGTCTAGACTCTTATCAGCATCGCAATTTAAAGGTACTCACGATTTAACAATCTGTCCCAGGTCATATTTGTCAGCCACCTCTGAGGGATTGTTGTAATCCTTCTTCTCCCCGAGTGTCAGACAACCAAATGGCATAGCAGCTCCTGCCCTAGCCAGGGAAGTCACGCCACAACACAACCTGTCAACAATATGCTGTGTTTTAGATTTGCATGCAGTATAGTAGAGCATACTTTTGATAAAGGCTACATCCATCTCTACAGAACAAAGTAGATCTCAAGACAGGTGAGCACTTGAAGAAAAGCCTGCAACTGGAGCTATAGTTTTAACAGCCTCACTGTTGAACTTAAAATTGCTGTATATGTTTTGTTGACCTGTATCCTTTGGAGCGAGTTATGCAATAGCAGCACTGCAGTACAAATTTCAGCCAAAGACACTGTTTCATTAATGACAATAATAGAAATGGGAGAAAATCACGTTGCTCAATCATGGCACTGAACACAAAATCAATGCAGTCAGTCAAAGCACACATGTATAGGGAACAGGATGGGCACATGATTATTTCGTTCTCAGAAACCTTTTGGTCGTACAACTGTATATAGTGCAACTGAGCTTGCGGAAGCATATTATTTCAAATTGCCATGAGGGCAATACAACATAAAATCATATTTCCCATCAAATTATCTTCTGCATTGAGCTCTGCAAGACTCTGCCAGGCTTGTTTCTTTCCACTCTGCAGTGAGTCAGCTCTGAGCTGCAGCAGCATTATTCATCTGTCTGCTTTCTACAATATCTGAAAGAGTCGACCCTGCGCTGTAGCTGTAACCTTGGTGGGCTTTTTTCTCTTTTAAAAGAGACTTTTAAAAGTTGGAGAAGCGTGCTGTGTTTAGGTAACCTGCTAGCAGTTCAATGAAAGATAACATTGTTAGCTATCCTCTCATTTCAAATAGAGTGAATATGGGATATTGCACAAAATATAGTGACAAGCACAGTTGGGTGTAGCCCACAGCATCCATGTGCAGTCACGTCTTTGCAGTCACCTGATAGCAAGAATTTGACATTAATGAAGTCTATATGGGAGAAAATCATTGAGGATGGCTTAATCTGAGGGAAAGTAGTTGTTCAAAATGAAGCATAATGAATGAATGAATGACTGACTGACTGACTGACTGAACGAATGAATGAATGAATGAATGAATGAATGAATGAATGAATGAATGAATGAATGAATGAAAATGAATATGCATAAAGTATGTCTGTGGACCAGATTTGTGTCATACAGTCCTTCACAATGTACCATAGTGCATGATCACATAACAGACACTGTAAGTAATAAGCAATCAAGCGAGATAGATTTTTTTTTTTTTACAGAATTTGAAGTCTTCCGCTCTTTTATTTCTTAGTAGCCTTTTTATTGGCTCAAGTTACCACAGAGTCAAGTACAAGCTAGGTCAAACTCAAACCCAATGGTCACCCTCCTGGCCAAGGCATCACAACAGATAGATAACACAGCTTTGTCTGATCTGTCACAACAACATAACTAAATAATTGCAGGAAAAATCATTACATATAACTTTAACATATAACATAACATTTCTAACTGTAGACAACAACTAACCTGAAGAATGAATTTCTATACCAATTACCCAACATGAAAGATAAACAACAACAAAAAACTAAACAAAGAAAAAATAGCCAGCTGCATAGCCCTGCCCCCTTATTACCAAGAACACCGTAGAACTATCATGAACATAGACAGCATGTTTTTCTGAAGCAGCTTGACCAATGACAAGCATTTTGGAGTTAGATAGTCTCGCATTTGCTATAGTTTTGGATAGACTTCCCCTCCATTCAGTGACTTTCTGACGTGTTTTCAGTAAATGTGGCATTTTTTATGCTGGCAAACTAACTACAGTGGCCTGCCTTGCTAGCTGATTCTGTTGTGGAAATGAACTGTAGAACTGGCATCACATACTGACGTATATGGTATATAGATGTCATTGAAATATACACAATTTTGTCCATTAAATGAGGCTGACTTGAAGCAGTACAGCTGAACAGCATAATACTATACAGGCCCACCACTGGCAGCTAAATATTGTTGGTGGCACAGACTGCTCGTATGGCAAACAGGCTCAATGTTTGGCAAACCTTACAATAGAAATGCCAGCCAGAGCAGAAGAGTGGGAGTGAATCTGGCTGAGATGCTGTCTGGAGCCTCAGTCATGTCCCTCAGAGGCATAGATTACTCCAGGCTATAGCATTCTGTAATATCTGTAGTAAGCCAAGTTTATACAGAGAGTAATCTTTTAAATATAATAAACTGGAGGTGAAATGATCTGAATAAAGGGTATGTTGAGAGCAATACAGTGTGCAACAAAATAAAACACAAGGAAACAAAATAAAGCACAAGACACAAAATAGCATGTTGGAAAGACATACCAGACATAACATTTGTAAATAAAACCGGTTATCAAATAAAAATGTAATTAAATGTAATCATGTCAAAACGATAATAAAGGAATATTTCATAAAAATGAGTTGAGAATTATGTAATTATTTAGCAATTGATGAGTATTTATTGATATAATTATTTATTATTTTAGGCATGTTTATTTTATTTTGGCACATTAGATGCTCCATATTTTCATATCATAGACTTGTTCACAGCAATATTGAGGCATACTAGGAAATTGAATATGGAGCATCTAATGTGCCAAAATA
>OMLI01088188.1:0-10542 GCA_900302605.1 Rondeletia loricata | reverse complement strand
CTCGGTTAGCATGCTAAATGCTACCTCCATGCTAACCTGGCATCTGCGGTTAGAAGCTCCTGCCTGCAGTTAGCTTTAGCCTAATGTTAACGTTACATAAACGTCTATGTTGTCTGTTGTCAGACGTTTATGTAACATAACATACATAACGTTAAACATTTGATCTGATGTTATTGCAGCATCTACGCTGGGCTGGGTCCGGCTTCCGGATTCGGGCCGAGTAAATCAGTTCCCGGTCGCCGGAATTGGGCCGTGGTTGGAATTTAAAAGCATGCATTCCAGACATAGGAAGTCAGGGAATTTAACAAATGTATTGATTTAATCTGGAGTATCAGGGAATTTCACGTTTTGGGCCGAGTCTTCAGTTCTAGCTGGGTAGCCTCTGTTTCTGTGGCTGCTGCCATTGCAGAAAGCGCTGTCGTCTCACCCAAAGCCCATAGACATGCAAAGCCCGCCCGTATAGGACGCTGATTGGTCCGTCCCGGAACCAGGCCGGAGTCAACCCAATAGTATGGAGCGTGACCAGATGGATTTGTGAAACAAAGATTTGTGACACAAACCAATCATCTGGCAGAGCCAGGTTAGGCCGATATTGGCCTTTTATTAAATATCTGATATCGGCAAGTCAGTGTCATCTACCTCTGATATTGTTACTCCTTGTTACTTCCTGACCACAGCTACATAAAAATAGTCTGTAAAACCTGCAATTAAATGTATTTTTATTTTGTTTATTTATTTAATTGTTTTTTTATTATTAATTATTCATTTAAAGGTCTAATGTATCCCAGAGTTTCCCCTACCACTGTATTCTTTCTGCCTTAAGGAGCTGCTAACCCTTAAAGAATTTCATCAGGTTTCAATGGAGAGGTTTAGTGTCCCATGATGGTCTAAATGCTGTTTCAGAGGCTTTTCCACCCTGCTAACAATACAATTCTGGGGGAAACACTGTATCCTTGTAATGTTTTTGGCATGAACATGGTCAAATTTAAAGATTTTGAATATTGGCACAAAATATCAGCTATTGGCAGATTCAGTCCAAAAATATCAATTTCAGTATTGAAAACCCTTCAAAAAAGTTTTGAGGAAATTATTTTAGATACATTTAGTCTTGGCAACATCCCTTTATCATGTACATGTATCTCTTCTTATTATCGCCTTCACAGGAGAGCATATTGATTACTGTGGCTATTCTGTGCTCCCAATGGCTATCGAACAGAATATTCTTACAGCTGTCTCAGTCAATGATTCAGGGACGATCCAGCTGGCCAACACAAATCCTCAATACAAGTGAGACTGGAATACTCATGATGATTGTTGAACTTTCACATTTGCTTGTGCAATTCATTCTCAGGCCTATAATGCATAGCAATATCATTAGATTTTTTATGAATGCTGATTTTCGTTTGTCATTTTGCAGGGATTTCACTGTGCCTTGTACGGAGGACATTGGCATCGACAGAGACAATCCACAGTGGCATTATTATTTTCTCTGTGGGGTTAAAGGCATTCAGGTAATGCATGTCTTTTTTTGCTGAACTGATTCATTCATGCCTCATGAGAGTATAATATGTTCAAAGTATCTAGTTTGCAATACTGTATACAAAGCAATGAAATTATACTTGGTCAGAATAATTTGCCATGTTGGTTGAACACCCTGACGTTATGGTCACAGAATTAACTTTTGGGTGTCCCACAATACTTTTATAACCAGGAGAGCTTTGGGATCACGCGTTTGGCTGGGATGTCGTGTGTCGTTGATGGAACCATCCCTCCAAGCTCCGGCCTGTCTAGTTCAAGTGCCTTAGTTTGTTGTGCTGGGCTCGTAACAATGGAGGCAAATCGCAAGTCCCTCTCCAAGGTAATATGTTGTATAATTGTTAATGCCTGAAATAAATGCAGTTTGCTTTATCAATGCTCTTTATTCCGCTTTCCATAATGCTCTTTATTCCTCCAGGTGGCGCTTGCTGAGATATGTGCCAAATGTGAGCACTACATTGGCACAGAGGGAGGGGGCATGGACCAATCCATCTCATTTCTGGCAGAGAGAGGAACTGTATGTACTGGAATAGCATCTCTTTCAGCACATTAAGTCAAACCAACCTCACATGTTGACCATTTCTGATTTCTGAATCCAAAGAGTAGAAGAAAAGTGCTTTCAATATAAGTCTAGATTGTTGCAAAGTCCTTGTTTTGTAGTGACTTGAACAGTGGTTTGTTGGATACACTTTGATACAGACTATAATTTTCTATCTAGTTAACAATTAGCTTTACTTGTCTAACCTGCATCAGGCAAAGCTGATAGAGTTCCAGCCTCTGCGGGCCACTGATGTAAAGCTCCCGGATGGGGCCATGTTTGTGATCTCAAACTGCTGCGTGGAGATGAACAAGGCTGCCTCTTCTCACTACAACATCCGTGTGGTGGAGTGTCGAATAGCCACAAAGGTACAGTCATCTAGAGTGCCCTGTGCTCTTGAAATCCAAATGATAGACAATGGTCCTGATTAAATATAGGTTAATATAATGTATGAGAAAATGTATTCATGTGTCGCATTGCTACAGACAACAATGAACAGGAGGTGTGTCAGCAATAAGCATAATATTACATCAAAATGGATGCTAATGGAGTGAAGTGAGATGTCACGGCTGGTGTGAACTCAGATGCTGGCCAAGGCCCGGGGTCTGGAGTGGAGCAGGTTGTTAAAGCTGGCCCAGGTTCAGACGGAGCTGAAGGCCTCCCTGGAGGAGATGCGAGCTCTAGTGGACGAGGTGTTGCATCCTGAGCCGTACAGCCGAGAGGAGATCTGCAAGGCCCTGGGCATCGCCTCAGAGCAGTTTAGCACAGATCTGCTGAGCGCCAACACTCAGCACGGTAAGGAACAGCAATTAGCAACATTTGTGTATTTTTCATCTCAAAACTGAACTGTATCAATATCATCAGCGCTGTGTAACAACCAAGCAAAATGCCTGGCAGGATCAGTGTCTCCATACATATGAATAAAGGACAGATTTGACATAAGACATGCACCTCTTCTCTCTTTGTCAGTGACGCACTTTAAGCTGCACCAACGTGCCAAGCATGTCTATGGTGAAGCTGCGCGGGTGCTGCAGTTTAAGACTGTGTGTGATTCTCAACCTGCTGAGTCCATACAGCTACTAGGAGACTTGATGAACCAGAGCCATGCAAGTTGCAGAGACCTGTATGAGTGCAGCTGCACTGAACTGGACCAACTGGTGGACATTTGTCTGTGAGTACAGCAAAGTCTCACTTCACTCGCTTGTTATGATTACAGTTTAGATAATTGCATATACTGTATGGGGTAAAATCTGCCATATTTTACATTTTGTGCTACTATGGCAAAATACATGTGTATGTATTTCAAACAGTAATTGCTCCCTATACTTAAGGTTCTTGGGCATCCATGGAAATTAAAAAATATTCAGAGCTAATACAGTTTAAAAGTTGGTCTTTTGGAACAACCTACCCCAAGGTACTTGAGGTAAATTGCAAGCCTCATGGCATAATTATGTCTTCTCTGTAATCTTAGAAAATGCCACTTGAGCTTATCTGTTACACTTAAATAAAAGGTACATGTAATTAGATTGGGGTAAGCTGGGCCACTGGCTCAACTTGCCCAGGGCTAGTGGCACGTTTGACCCCACAACCACCATTTTCACAAAACCGCTTCACACAACTCAGGTCCACAGTTATGCTATGTTTATGACCTCAAATTGTACCATATACAGCCTTAAACTAATATATAATAAAGCCTCAAATGCATCTACTTCCATTTAGATATAAGAACCATGACATCTTTACCATGATGAAATGACATCATTGTGATGATGATTGGCATCTCTTACCACTTCCTCTATGTGGTCTCCATCACAGATTCAGGGAAATTAACTACTCTTCCTAAATCTATCACCACATGATTAATTTGTGTATGGTTGCCTAGAAACAAGGAGTGGCTCATCTTAGCCACTGGCTCAACTTACCCCCTTCTCCCCTACAAGTGCAGTGAGGTTTTTCAAGGATGGCTACATTGTGCAGAGGTTGGAAAGTTGACACACTATATGCAGTAAAACATAGACCAGATTATTACTATTTGCTGTTTCCCTGGGTTACAGGAAGTCGGGGGCTGTGGGCTCCCGGCTGACAGGAGCAGGCTGGGGCGGCTGTGCTGTCTCCATGGTTCCCAGTGAGAAGGTGGAGTCTTTCTTACAAGCAGTGAGGGAGGCTTACTACAACCCTGATCCACGCAGAACGGCGATGGAAAAACAAAGTTTGTTTGTGTCAAAGCCAGGTGGAGGAGCTGCAATCTTCCTTGAGGAGTAAAATGTGTTTTGTCTTTTGATACCACTATCATTATATCATTAAATTTGAGATCCCTAGATGGAGCTGGTGGTAAAGATTATTCTGGAATATAAGGGCCAAACAATGACAACAGTGGTGCATTATTTCTTACAAAGGGAATTTGCTTTTTGTGTAAAATAACTTTCACACAGATTCTTTTTTCAATCATGAATATTGGGGTTTTCTGTTATAAATTGATTTTGTATAGCATACTTATCTCACTGTTCACCTTGAATTATTTTCTTGGCCCAAAATGATGACAAATACGATAACAATCACATGTTTAATTTATGAAGTATAAAATTCCATCCCTTATTGCAGTTTTATGTATCAACATTTATGTAGTTAACGAGGGAAAATCATGGAGTGTTAAATATGCAAAAATATTTTCAGTGTTTACAAATGTATACATGATAAAAGTTGTCATCATTTGAACAGCATCACTTCAAAGTTGTTGTTTTTGTGTGTGTGAAAACAGAACAGAGCTTTGTAGGCTTATATTAAAGGTGTGTGTGAGCCACTGGGAAATCAGGAGATAAAATCCTGACTATACGAACCCATGTCGGCCTTGAGCTTCTGCACAGGATACGTTTTCACCTCATTAGAGAGGGTGTGATCGGCAGAAGTTTCTCCCCATGCCAGTTGCACGTGTAAATGAACGTTTAAATGCTTTAGCTTCTAAAGATAATTCCTTTTGTTCCTTTCTGTATGATATTCAGATGGTTCTTTATTCTGGAGAGTAGCCCAAGAGCCAGATACAAGTAGAAGGCATGGTTTGGGTCACCGTTAATAATCACCCAAACATCTGCAACAGCTCATGCTAAATAAATGGAGCTATAACTGTAAGATTTTTTAAATTGGAGGGAAATCATTCTTATTTAGAACAAAGTGTTTCTGATTATATTTATACAAAAGGATTTTACCCATGGCTCAAAAATCATTTAGTATTAGTGTTGGGTAAACTAGTTATCAGAGAACCAGACTATGCATTCCAGTTTCACCCATTTCTTAGAATACACTCAGGCCAAAGAACCACCTACTATCACATAATAAAATAAATGATCTGTAACAGGAATCGCACAAGGCACAGCATAGGGAAAACGGATCTCAACAGAGAATTGTACAAGAATCAGTCTTGTACAGGAATCATTCTAAGCATTACAAACCTTATATTTGAGGTTCCATTTTGATTAATGTCATATATACTGGCAAAATATACAATCAATACAATGTAGAAAAAAGTTTGCAGCCAATAATAAAGTTGTGCTTATCTTCACATTGAGCAGCTTCACTTCAAGTAACATAAAGTTTACATAAATGCTTATATTTTAGCACTTTGGATGCAGGATTACACTAAAGTTTCAGTGCATAAGCTTTACAGAATGAGGTCTCCTAATAACAATGTAAGTCTTTGTAGTGGCACTTAGGGCTTCCTTTATGTTGCATTGTTATTTATGAGTGACATAGTAACATGTTTGACTGACAGTTTAAATGATCTGCCCAAGGTATTGAAATGGTTCAACCATTCTTCAATAATCAGCAAAGGACATGCCATTTAAGTAATATAAAATAAATGTATCAATCATTTAGGGATGAAACTTAAATGATTGATGCAGAGGGATGATGATTTATTTTATGTAAACTTACACAACTCATGCATAATATTTTCCTCAAGTAGGCCTGTTGTTGTCAAGCCTGTAGTCTGCAAATTATGCCATTCTAAAATGTATGTTGCTCCTTCTATAACCCAGGTATTAGAAATATACTTTAGATCAATCACTCATTGAATTGTATTAAATTTTTGTGATTATTTACTTTGACTTTTTATTTCATCAATTTTGCAGATATAATCGACTTTTCAAACTTCCAAACCAGAGTTGAAATAGTCCTAATGAGAGCAAATTAATACTGAATTTATTAAAAACTGATTATATCTGGTGAAAATCTACATAATATTTGATTATATTTACATTATAAACAGTAAAGGCTGTCCATTATCTGTTTTCAAGAGGCTGCCTATTTGTTTACATTTTATTTTATTTTATTCACACACATAAAAATAATAATACAAATACAGTACAATGTTTATAAAATGGATGTGCAGGTGAGGTAAGAAACCCGTCAGGGCTTATGTTAAAACCTCACCACAACTTAAAAATTTTAATCATAAAATAAAAAATAAGAATAAAACAAATACATTTTAAAAAAGTAAAGAAAAAACACACTAACAACAATCAAAAAAAGAAACAGCAAGACAACACAATATATGAAGTGGACAGAATGCAATTATTTAAATGAACCAATCAACCAGAAATACAAAAGTAAATAAAGTGAAAACACAATTTGTCTACCTGTTTCCTATGTGGGCGGTTATTAATGCCTCTTAATTTTCTTTTAAAAACAGGCAGTGAGGGCGAGCTGTCTACCAGGTGTAGGTTGGCGTTCCACAGTTGTACACCTCTATATTTAATTGAATACTGCCCCTTGTTGGTATGGTAGAAGGGAAGATGTAGATTGTTTGATTGTCTCGTTTGGTAAGAATGAATAGAGGAATTCTTACAAAAATATTGTTGGAAACATTCTGGTAAATTGCAGTTCTGAAATTTCACCTTATAAATAAAAGTACATGTTTGTAGGATGTTAATATCAAAATTTTGGAAACGGCTCCTCCAAATAACCGTGTTCTAAATGGCCTCCAACAATGCACATCAGCTTCATGAATCGGCCCAAACCTCAGATAAAAGTCTGCAGTGTTTTTTGAAATTGCCCATAATCCACATGATTCACACTGGTAAATATCTATGTCCTGACGCTTTAAGCCATAGACTGTAAAGCTCAGAAAAAATGAGGTATGCCTGTGTTGAGTTTGAGCAAAAATAAGGACACTCATGTACATCCCTGTGCTAGGTCTTTAGGATCCATGGGTATGGTACCCTATATATTTTGCAGATTGAGGCCAAGCTCGCCTCAGTCTGTGTGCTGTTTCGTTGGAGTCTGTAATGTTCTGCTGCTGCTCTCCGGGGCTCCTGTGCTTTCATCAGAGATGCAGGCAACTTCGCTCTTCCTCTTTAACATATTGTCTATCCAGGTGGAGCTGTGTGGTACCCTTCCAGAGGAAGGAGCAGAGGACACCGTGGTGATCCTCATGTTTATGCCTGAGGTGATCAGCTGTCCGTAGCCCTGTTGGTGGGAAAAGGCATAGGCAGAGCGGCGGGAGCTGGTCCTCCGTACTCGCCTCAGGTTCTGCTCCTGAGGCCCTTGCCTCTTTCTGTCCTGTTGTAGATGGCGTACCTGTGGAAATACAGCCATGGGAGGAATGTTCATGAAGCGTTCAACACTTACATCTACTCTATATATACTGTATGTATCAATGCTGGTCTACCTTGTCTGTTAGAGTTGGGAAGAGGTCTGCTCTCAGAAAGCAGACTGCCAGCCCAGGCATAACACACACCACCGTGGTGAGCAGAATGACCAACCATACACTCTTCTCTGTTAGACAGTTACGGGCGGTGCCTGAGGAAACACAACAAAAATTATTTTTAAAGTATTTGTACTACATTTTCTCATATCAATACAATTTCCTCATATGCATCACATTGAGCCAAACATACCAATGAATGGAAAACTACTTGGAAAGATGCCAAATATGCCATCACTTTGCATTGCAAATAACATGGCAAAGTACATTGCCAGGCTCCCCCATATGAAGAAGTGATTGACAGTTGTCCAGTAATGTGTGTCAAGTCCAATCTACGGAGGAATACATGAATCACAAACACAAACATATGAATGAACAATATGCACAAAATTCCAGTGTTTATTCACTTTTGTTTTAGTTAACAGGGGTCGTTTTAGTCTATTTTCTGTTTACACTCTTACCTGAACGCTTACAACAATGACTAAGGACGTTGCTATGGTGACAGCGAATGCTTGCTGGTCGGAAAAATGGGAGCCATCTTCTTTCACAATGAGGGAGAAGGCTCCGTAGGGAATAAAGAAGAGCAGGAATGAGGTGCCCATCCCTTGCAGCGTGCACAGGAAAAACTGACGTTTGTTGAAGAGAAGGTTTTGCTGGCCAGGTTTGTACAGGCTGGGGTAGCGTAGGCTGTTCTGGTCATTGACGTCCTTTAGAAAACAGAGACATGAGTGTTATCTACAAAGTAATATGCTATAGTAGGGATAGGGTAAAGTATTGAGGTTTAGCAAGGGAAGTGCTGGATGGTAGTATGGTAGAGGAACAATGTACAATATTGTTGTATATTGCTATGGATCCATTAGGTTAAGGATCTAGTCACACAAGAATATAAGTAAATTCAGTGTAGTACCTAGGTTTAGAAGTTTAGGTACCTGAGGAAGTTTATTTTATGATGACACAGCAAAGGAGATCTACAGTAATAAGATATTCACCTGTATGACTTGACAGTATCTTGACAAGAAAAACAAATAGGAAAGTATAAGATGGCTCGGGAGGTTGCCATTGGAGACTGCTAAATAAATAAATGGACTTTAGTCCAATGTAAAAATGAAAACTATCTTGAAATAATGATTTAAATAATTTACTACTGATATTGATATCGACTATATAAGTCAGTACTCTATTATCACATGTTAAACCGTATCAGGCTTACCTGATCAAAAAGACCCATCGCCAGGACTGGCAAAGATGTATAGACTATATTGAAGAGGGTAATGAACCACTGGTCATAAACAGTCTGGGGAAAGAGGACAGTATACAGTGTTAGTTCAACACAAAAAGCAGAAACAAACACATACAGGTCTCTTTGTTATTATTAAATATATTACTGTATTCTCACCTGAGCTGAGAAACCACAGAAGAAACCAAACCAAAAGTGTACCAAGGTGAAGGCAAAGTTCTTGTAGAAGAAGTAGCACAGGAAATTACACATGCGGAAGTAAGACCAGCGTCCGTGCACCAGCAAGAGCCGCTGCAGGTAGCGAAACTGAGCAAAGGAGTAGTCTGATGCCAGCACAGCCTGCATCCCCTCCTGACCACTGATGCCCACACCAATGTGCGCACCTAAGGAAGAAATACACTATGGATCACAGGCCTTGGTAATTAACAGCCCTGACTAGTATGGAATACTTTAAACTGTTTGAAAATATTACGTCAAATGGTGTGTCATACAGTCGATTTAATCTCCAAATTGGAAACTGTTGGTGTTGAATGATTTACCATAATAATTTAACACATAATAATTTGATAATCTCCCTAGAGAAACTGATTTATTGCTTAGCCGGCTCAGCTACAAAAGAGCACCCCTGGCAGGGATTCAACAAAATGATGAAAAGACAGCACAAGGTGCTGACTACTACAGAATATTAATTTCATTGACCACCAATGTTTCAGCACAAGGCTTTCATCAAGGATTCAGTGTCTTGCTCAAGGACACATCAGCAGGGTGTCTGCTTGCCGACACAGGAGCTTGAACCCGAGTCACCCTACTCACACAGCCCTGCGCCACTCTGCTCTTCTCCCATTGGTTATTTCAATGTGTCATACTGTCAGTTCTGTGAGTATTTCATTTCATTTCATTTCATGTTTATTTGATAGGGACAGATACAGTATACATAGAGAATTGCACAACAATTATCCAGTGCAATGCATCACAGCATTTATAGCTTCTGCTAATTTCCAATGCCCGTCCCTAGAAGGGCCTTTAAAAAACAACAGACATAAAACATGTTCACAGACAACAGAGTTAAACTAGAACTATAGTAAATTTTGTTGACCTTATAGGAACAGCAGTACGACTTACCGGCATATACAGACATATACAGATATAGATATTTTGGCTGCATCAAATGTTAGACAGTCTCTGATTAGTCTAAATGTGTACAGATTGACTTTTACAGTTCTACAAATTTTTTTTGCATGTTTGTCAAATTTCAGGTGAGGGTCCAACATTAGACCTAGATATTTGACCTCAGAAACTTGATTGATTGGCTGACTGTTGATCTTAACATCTAGTTCAGTTGATGTGGGCCTTCTTCCGGAAGAAAAACATATGGACACGAGTTTTCATGCCAACGGGCTATTGCTTCCAGGTGCAATTGACAATTGACAATATGACTGTATCGTCCACGTACATCTGAAGACCAGCCCCTTGACATGATTCAGGAAGGTCATTTATGTATAGACAAAAGAGTATCGGTCCTAGCACCGATCC